>JAUCBJ010008788.1:0-52931 GCA_032718475.1 Nemertoderma westbladi
TTCTATCTATATCCTTTTTACTACTCTCTAACCAGATCCAAGGTACTAGAAGTCGTCAACCTACCTTAGTTGATTATTATCAATGTCAAGTTTGTCAAAATTGTCAAGTTTCCATCAACATTAAAGGTCATGAATTCGGTCTGGTAGCATTTATATGCAATCCAACCTCCTTAGCAGCCCTCTCCACTTTATTTAGTAGAAGCTGTGCATCTGCTAGCGTATTAGGGAGCAGGGCGATGTCATCTGCAAAGTTGGTGTCTGTGACTGTAGTTGCTATATATATATGTATATATATATATCAACTACTTCTGCATTCTTGAAGTGTGAATCCCAGATCTTCACCCTTTGTGGCCATCCTCATTGCGTAATCCAGCACAATTACAAATAGTACCCCAGCCAGGATTGAGAAAAACTCAGTTTCACCATCTGGTGAGAGTACCTGCGTGTGATGGGACCTTGGAGTTGGCAGTATAGATCCCGACCGGTGTGTGTTATACGCTTCGCCACGTCCGTAAGCTGCTGAACTTGTAGTCTGGATATATATAGGCCAAAGGCCGTTCAAGTAACTGAGGTTTTACTGTCAGTCGTTATAATCACAGAAGATAATAATAGCACAGTCATAATATAATAGCACGGTAGTGACGATGGTTAAAACTGTTCCGGTCTCACAACTGTATAGGAACCAACTGAATCGAAATCAATAAGTGCATTTATTTTATATTTATATATTTATATTATATATATTATATATATATATTATTATTATATATATATTGTTTATATTATTAATAACACATACTAAATCAGCTCTACACTACTGAGTGGCCTGAGTGTCCAATAGATGCGCTCTAATCACTCCCAATATGCTCTCCCACCCGCCATTGGCTTAACCTGATTAATTGTCACCTCGACACTCCCTGTTGCCACTATCCCACATGCTAGCCTTACTAGCCTGTTTGTCCCTCTGCGGCGGTTTGACCTCTCAACTCTCCCTGTGGCTTACGGCGTGTATCGCCTTAGTTGGTTGTGAGGTGGCATTATTATTGCTAATGTCACCTCGCCAACTATAATTTGTAAAATGCCACTAATCCCATTTTCGTTGGATAGTGCGGAGAATTGAATCCGCTTACACTCCCCCCCATGCTATCTTCCCGGTGAGAAGATAGCATCAACCTTAAGTGCGCTTCAATTCCGCTTGAATCCAATCTAATATTGGATGTGGGGTGGAATTTTCTTCTCAGAGTCGGCTTTCCAGACCGGCCCCCATGGGTCTGTTATCACTACCCATCCTTGGTACATCTGCGAGCTAAGCTGTACCAAGGTATCTGTCGTCTCTGTTTTAGACGACTGCCCTCACTCCTCACACAATTTTACCTCTCGGACTTTGTTGTCCCTTCCTCTCTCGCCAGTCCCTTGGGACTCATCCTCCTATCCGCTCGCCCCCACACTCAGGCCTCGCACTCTTTAGTTTCCTCCCCTTTACTCTCGTACCTCCCCTTCCATACTTCCCCAATACTCAACCCCTTTGCTCTAACTCTCCGTACGCTCCAGTCGGGCTCCCACATTCTCATTAGTGTGGCCACACTTGAGAAATGGGAACCGTCTAATGTCCCGTCCTACTGTTCTAGTCAATTAGTCCCCAGTCCCAGTAGCTAATTGGAAAAAGGTTGTACTTGACTATAGTATGTATTATTTATTATTATGTATTATGTATTATTATATATTCGTCTACACGATGTGTCTTAACCCGCCCTTTCGGAGGTGATATGATTTGTCTCTCCCCGTCTCACCCCCCACTTGATTGATTCTGCAATTCCCGCACCGTATTCCTCTCGGAACTTGTTCCACTCCGTCGGCTTATGGCACGTGAGTCCCATCAACTGACCCATCGTCACGGCTCCATATTGTCCCATGTTATCCACCAATCCTAATCCATCAGGTTTCGTCATAGCCATGTAGACTACCTGCATGTCTAGAAGATTCGGGGCCCCCAATCTCCATCGTAGTCTTTGACCTTACCAGCTTCTGCATCGCATCCGGTAGGTGGTTCAACTTTGGCCCAGTCTTCTTATCATAAGTCGCTAGGTCAAACAGAAAAATATCTCCGTTCACCGCTACTAAATGCAGCAATATAGTTCTACTCGACCCTCCTGACCCCTTTCTTATCCCACCATCATCCTCTACTGTTACTTATCTTCTATGGCCTCCATAAATTCTCTAGAGTTGGACTGGAATTTTGTGAAGTTGAATCTTGATCCCTTCAGGATGTCACGAACTTCGCGCCCTACATCGAGTATCTCTTCAACCGAGTTTCCAGAGCCTATCCCATCGTCCACATAGAATCATGTCGAATCATGTCGATCGTCTTCTCACTGTATTCCCCCTCTTTGCCCTCCACCGTGTCTCTTACAGCTGTAGTCGTAGTAAATGAGGACGACTTGGCCCCCATGTTTTGCACTGTATGTTGTCTTGTACATCAGTATCTCCGACAGTTCTTCGTCGCCGTTGTACCACAGGAAGCGCTGACTATCGCTGTCCTCCTCCATCATTCGCACTTGATTAAACATGCCCTCTATATCGCACGTGAAGGCGTGTTTTCCACTTCTAAATCTTACCAGGACCTCTACCATCGAGTTGTAGATATTGCGGCCTTCCGGTAGGTAGTCATTCAGGCTCTTGCCGTTAGTCTTGGCAGACGCGTCGACCACCATTCTTAATTTGCCCTTCTTAGGGTCCAGAGCCACATGGAGTGGCAAATAGTAGGTCCTATTGGTATTTGGTTCATCCACCGGTAGTTCCACGGCCCATCCTCTATCCACGTACTTCTTGATTGTTTTGTGGATGTATTCATTGTTTTCGGGGCTCCGCCTAAGCGTTTGCTTTAATTTTCGAAGCCTCGTCAAGACCATCCTTCAGTTGCTTCCATCCCATCCCTATGGTATATTATCGGAACTCGATGAAATGTGAAGCGGGGCTTCACATTTCATCGAGTTCCTGACACTCTCCTGCGCCTGTTTATCCTCCACCGAGGTTCCGACCCCGGTCTCCTTCAACCCCTCGAAGTCCTGCCGTAGCAGCCCCTTGAGTTGTTCCTCTGCTCCCTCATCCTCCATTTCCCTCATTGTTCCCGCGAACATGTACCCTGAGGATTCGGACACGCTGAACGGGATTCTGATCTTAATTGAGCCACTGAGCGTCCATCCGAATGGCGTGAGAATGGCCACCGGGTCTCGGTCTTTATCGTCACCGAATATGGTTTGCAGTCTCTCATGGACCATAGGACAGTCCATGCCGACTATGAGAGACACTTTCGGGACATCTAGTTCGGGTATAGAGAAGTCGATGTCGTCCAGGTACTGGTATTGCTCGATCTCGATTTTTGTGGGTCGCCTGGCGTTAATATTGATCGATTCTATTATCTAAATGGGTTCAATGGTAGCCCCATATTCGCACCCTGGTGTTATCGCTGCTATCTCGCATCGTCCCATTATCATTCTTATGACCTCGTCCTTACTGGAAATAGTGGTTACCGCCATCTTGCTTGGCTTCATCCGTAACCCTATCTTTTTGGCCACCCAACTTTCCGCTAGCGTAAAACGCTGCTCCGCTATGGACCAGCATTAGCGTCGTAACCGATAGCTCATTCTCCCCTATTATTCTCACTGGTACCACTCCAAGTAGTCCCCTCTTCTTTGCTTCCATGGTGCTTATCACCATCATCTGGCATCCAGTCCCATCAGTCTCGTCATATTTTATCGGCGGTTCCTGGCACTCGTCCTTCCTGTGTCCTCCTACCATGCATCAATGACATAGTCCATTCTTACCTGTGTAGGCTACCCGATCTTGTATAAGTAATGCCTGCCAGTATTTACAGTTGATGGTCTTATGTATATCGAACCTATGTAATTGGCATTTGTATTGGGGCTTATAGCATTCCTTGTAAGTTGGTAAGTGCTTTCAGCGTGCGTGCGTTTATTGTAGCAATCTTTAGTGTCTTTTTACATTTCAACAGGTTGGTTCTCCTTTCTTCTCTGTCTTCGGTTCCAGTAGTCAATTTACCAGGCTGGTGTACCACTGAGGGACGAGGTCCTTGTTGACCCAGGTGACGTGACGACTGAGCCGGTATTTCTCCTGGAGGGTTCTCATACTCATATCTTTCAGTTGAGAGTAAACCGCTTGTGGTCGCAATTCCTACAAGCGTCTTCGCAGTAGGTCGCCATTGGTTGATTACCTTCCGCCGATCTTGTCAGCATGTCTAGCCAATGGTTGATTGATTACCTTCCGCTTATTCATGGCCTACAGCCCTGCTGCCGACTGTAGGGGTCCTTTTGTTACACCCTGAAACAAGTGTGTCTCCTGGGTTAGATATCCAGTATAGACAGAGTGGGGCGTGTATTATCTCTATTGCAGATGTGTATCAAGCCTTTGCTTTGCCTTCAATGGTGCCCTAGGCGCTATAGCCCTCAATGACTTATTTAGTTGAAGGCACATCATAGTTACTGTATAATTAATGCATTAGCTTGTGCAATATTTGATTGTTCTGTTAGCACCCTTGTGTCACAAGACGAGGATCACTCCCCTTACATTATTGGGTAGAGACTCCTTTATGATGGGCAAGAATAATGAATGATTGCTGTAAAGGAGTTGATGGCTTATTGAATGACATATTGCCTTTTGGACAGATATTGATATTGCCTTAGTGCATATACTAGGGTTACGTTAATCCCATGCTGAGACCATATAATAGTGTTCTCATCCTTCACATATGTCACACATGGCATACAATTTATTATAAACTAAACAGTGATGTTGATCAATATCACCCAATGAGTAGTGTAGTCCTGCAGTACTATTATTATTGTTAGTTTTAGTTGATGACAAATCTGGTTGTAGTTTGTTTTAGAGGGGAAAGAGTATGAAACAAATATATTCAGTAAACGCAAGTTGATCAATTGATATTCATCCCATAGGACAGCGATTATCAACACCTTGTTTATTACTCGGACTGTACCTTGCACAGCACACCTCGGTTATCTATCAAATATTTATTATACTGTAATGGAGCACATTGATAATAAACCTGATTTTCAGGATACATTTCTGATGTGTGATGATCTCTAAAATATTCCACTCACAACTACGAATAACGCAAACCCTACGGTAGGCGCGGGGAAGGCAGTTCATTATTCATTAGCAATACATCCCCAAACATGCTTCTTCTAAAGACATCAACCTCTACTCAACTGCCTCCAACTTACTTCCCCATAGGTCATGTTATCGATTAATTGATTTCATTGGCTTGACTAGAATTATTAACGGATGCAGCAGATAAAGCAAGCAATCTAATAATAGGGCCAAAAGATCAAGGCTTAAACTTTGATTAAGAAGAAGCCACATTCAATCTTCCTGGTGGGAAGAGTGGTTTCAAATTAAGTCCCATACCAATATCATGTTTCCCTTGGCGTAAATGAAAATTATATTGTGTGGATAATTGAAGGGCCTACATTAATGCACACGGAATGAACTTTGTGTGAAGAATACAGTGGCATCATATAATTACATCCCACATCCAACCCTTTGGATTATACCTAAACCTAATCTATCATATTCGCATGCCTGATACGTTCTACTGGGGTTTATAAAGACATTATCTAAGGATGAGTGTCGAACACAATATGATGTATCGGTTAGTTATAATCAACCAAGTTTAGGCCATCAGGGTTATGAAGTAGTTAGATAATTACAGCAGTAACTACAGTGCAAGGAATATTAATGGAGTTTGTCTATTAAGAACTTTTAGATAACATTTACTATTCAAAAGGGGTCGTCTTTCCTATATTTTGTCGAGGCAGACACAAATCCTATCTTGGCCAATAAATACTCGCCTCAATTTTATACTCCAAATAAAGGAAAGGAACAGGTTACAGTGGCACGTTATTTTAACCAAAACAATAAACTCAAGTTAATATAACATGTTACAGTTTAAATTTCAATTTCAATCCGGGATGGCCCGGGCCTTTATTTGGGACACATAGCAGATATTGATAGAATATATTTGCACCCCAACACCAATAACAACAGTACATGACACTGTAGTACAGTACGAAAAAAAATTATCTTTACTGGGATTAATGGCACCCGGTGGCTATTAACAGTAGCAAAGCTAGTGTAGCGCCACCGTGCGCAAAAGTCATCTATGTATTTATGAAACTTGGGGTGGAGTGGGAGAGGGAGGAGGGGGGAGGGGGGTGGGGGGGGGGGGAGTGACTCGATAGCACAACCCATTCCGAAACATCGGTTTATAAGAAATAAATGCTTACTTCAGCGAGGATTTACCTTAGCTGGGACCTGTCTCGAGAATAAAAATGTTAAAAATTATACTGTATTTGTGATTTTATGCATCTTTAATTGTTATGTAAATTGATTATAACGAATCAAGATATATTAATTTTAGCTTGGTTGATAACGATTTTTGGATTTAGAATTTTTTAAAACTCGGGGCAGTTCATTCCAGATTTTGGGGCCTGAAAACTTCAAAGATTTTTGGGAAAGTTCTAGTCTAACACGAGGAATAAAAAAGTTCTGAGCTGATGCAGATCTAGTAAAGTAATGATGGATAGAGCTAGTGGGGCGAAATATGTCCTGTAGAGCTTTTGTTTAATTAAACTTGTGTATATTGAACATAAATTTATTTACTTCCAGTTCAAACAATTTATCTACTGTAAAGGAAGAATTTTGAGGGATTTATATATTGGTGCTGCTTGGGCTTGGTAGTGACTGAAGGTAATGGCTCGAATTATTTTATTTACTTTAATTTTTATTTTGTTTACGTTTGTGTTATAACTGTTGCCCCATAAAGTAATGCCATAGAGTATGTGAGGGTGAACTAGCGCAAAATATAGAGTTCTAAGTATATTTAATGGTAAAATATGACGTAATTTCTAAAAAAAGACAGATAATTTTGAAATTTTGGCTAAAATGTATTCACAATGGATTTTCCAGTTAATTTTGTGATCTATATATATTCCCAAGAATTTAGAGGCAGAAGTTTCAGTTAATGTGGTGGAACGTATTTTAATTGGCTGGGTTATCGTGTGCCGCCTTGAGTTGTTAAGGATTATATATTCTATTTTTTTTTAATTTAAGGATAATTTATTATCAATAAGCCAAGTATCCAGTTTTTCTAAGTTCAGAGTTAACCGTAGTAGTCAGAGTATTTGCGTTACTGTGGTTGAAGAGTAAAGTGGTGTCGTCTGCAAAGAGAGTGGTGTGAAGTTTCGTAGAATAAAATAGAATTGGGCTGAGTATAGCCCCCTGTGGAGGGCCACTGTGAGTTCTGATGTAATACCATCAATAGAGACAAAGCGCGATCTGTTATGAGAAACTACCCAGTAAATGTGACGGACGTCCTCGTATACCGTAACAGTCAAGTTTTTTTAATTGTATGTCGTGCGATATCGTGTCGAAAGCCTTCTTAAGATTTACCGATATCAGACAGGCAGAGCTGCTTTTGTCAAGTGTTTCCTGTAGTTGCTCAGTAATTGTCAGAATAGCGTCTGTGGTCGTGATATGTTTGCGGAATCCATGTTGGCATGGAGACAGAAGGTCGTAATTGTTAAGGTATGCTATTAGTTGATAGTTAATTACACGCTCGTAAATTTTTGTGAAGAGCGGTAAAATAGATATAGGACGGTAATTATTTTTATCGGTTGGGTCACCGGATTTAAATATAGGAATTATTTTTGCCTTTTTTAGTAAATCTGGAAAAAAAAACAGTCGATATTGACAATGAAATAAGAAAAGTTAGATGCGGAGCTAAGATGTGTGCTGCCATTTTGGAGCTAAGATGTGTGCTGCCATTTTGGAGCTAAGATGTGTGCTGCCATTTTTACAAGTCAGACGGGAAATTCATCATTTGTTGTGACATTATTATCTAAATCTAATAAAAAATACAGGATCACAGTCTCACAGGGTTCTTTCTATAAGTGAAAAGGAAATATATTTCCTGTTTTTAATAAACCGGGTTGGTTGTCTATTGGATTTTGGAATTTTATCAGCTAAAAGGGGCCCAATTGAGGCAAAACGATTGTTATTTTTCTTCTTTTGGAATATCGTCTTGTTTATAAGACCATTCTGTAGGGTTTTGTAAATCAGCTAAAAAACTCTCCTTGTTAAATTTGGTGAAGTCAAACGCAGTTCGAATTGTTTCAGTTTCTTTCAGGTAGCAGTCAAAATCGTTTAATATAATAAAAGTGGCTAAATGATCTGACGTCCCCATTTCTGCAAGAAAAACCCCAGCTGTAGCAAATTTGTCGGTAATATTAGAGGAGATATGATCAATTAATGTCTTTGAATGAAGTGTTATCCGAGTTGCTTGCTTAATTAATTGTTCGAAACCGTAAGTACTTAGTGTATTAGTGTAATTTTGGGTTATGCAATTATGTTTTAGCATATCTATATTAATATCCCCCGTAATAATCGTGTCATATTTAGAATCTATTATTTTATTCAGCAAAATGCTGAGTTCGACAAGAAATTTACTATATATACACGTATCCGGTCGGTAAATGGTGCCTAAAAAAGTAGAGGTTTTCTGTTTGTATTAGCTCTGCCTGGCGTCAGTAGAACCCAAGAAGACTCACAACCATCCACAATATAGTTGACCTGGGTTGAGTATTGTATACCTTGTTTTACATAAATTGCAGTACCTCCCCTATCCTTCTTACCATATTGTCGGTTAGTTACAATTGGATCATTGTAACCATCTATATGTACTAAGGAGAGGTCTGATTCGTCAGTCAATAAGGTTTCCGTAAAAGTAAGAATGTCGAACTGTTATATTTTTTTTCATTATATTTATATTCAGTTATATTTTTTGAAGTAATTCAAAATTTGTAATATATAATATACACTGACACTTATTTGTGTCGATTTTCCCCTGGAGGGAATTAAATTTTATCCTATTTCCTCCTATTATCCCACCTGATTTCATCATATATTTTAAGATCTAGTTGTTAAAGTCAATGAATGTTTCACAACAAAGGTTATAGTTTTATAGTTATGTTCATGATATGATTGATATTGGCAGGTAGAATATAACGCATCATCCACGCAAAATAGAAACCTTTAAAATATAGATATATCGAGAGAATTAATAATGAGCAATAGGTTATTATTTTATTGCATTACTTTGAGTCTCCACTGGGCTGGGAAATTTAATTCGAATCAGTTACATAAAACAACTTACGATTAATCGATCGTTATGCAATGATTGTAGCGCTAGCTGATGTGCACGGCTCCTACATATGAATGCTAAGCCTGGTTCATTG
This sequence comes from Nemertoderma westbladi, assembly GCA_032718475.1. Taxonomy (NCBI): domain Eukaryota; kingdom Metazoa; phylum Xenacoelomorpha; order Nemertodermatida; family Nemertodermatidae; genus Nemertoderma; species Nemertoderma westbladi. The sequence goes on from JAUCBJ010008788.1 coordinate 9,330, forward strand.
TGTCAAGTATAATGTCAACCCGACCATTATTGGTATACAATTAGTTCCGTCCAAGCTTGACACTGGTCCAGAGCAAGCTTTGCAGGGCATTGCTTTTACCTTGATGACCAACCTGTGCATGATCGTGTGCTTTAGCGGCCTCATGGACTTATTTAGCATGGTGGGCATGCATAATGGCTGTCCATGTCTTTCTTACGATGCCCCTTAAAGGACATTTGTATTGAAGATAAGAATAGTCTCGCGAAAGTCATATAGGCAATAGGGAGTTGCGGCAGTGCAATTTTCTCAATAAATAAGCATATCTTTAATACAAACTGCAATGTTGCTGCATAGCAAGCAGTTTGTATTAAGAATAAGTCTATTTATTGAGAAAATTTCACTACCCTGACGATTATAGATATAATTTAAAAGTAAATAAAGTGAATATAAGAACTTATCGAAATATTATTTTGTGATGTTGCCTATGAACATGGGGTTATAAATTACAGACTCCAGAAACTCCAGAAAGTCCAAAAATTCTGACAGTTAACTTTGAAAGTCCTCAGCAAGTCTCTGATCGGATGAGCATAAGCTCAAAGGATGGTATGCTTGAGCATGTGGACGACTTCTGTTACCTGGGATCATGGATCCGGAAGTCAGGTGAGGACCTTCGAATACGTAAGGGAAAGGCATGGGCAGCCTTGAATAGGCTTTCCAGGATTTGGAAGTCACCGAGAATTAATCGGAAACTTAAGGTCCGATTATTTAGAGCAGCGGTAGTTCCAGTACTCCTCTACGGGAGTCCATGCTGGGCTCTAACTGCTGAGGACACCAAATCTCTGGATGGCACATTCACAAGAATGCTACGCCGGGTTCATTGTGTCAAGTACAATGCACACATCTCCAACCAGACACTATATAACATTGGAGGTGTCTCATTGGTTCCCCCAAGCTTGACACTAGAACAAAATCGCCTCCGCTTTGCAGGACATTGCTTTCGCCGTGAGGACCAGCCAGTGCATAATCTTGTACTTTGGCAGCCTCATGGAGTGAATAAGCATGGTGGACAGCCCATGACTTTCTTGAGACGCATCTTAAAGGACACCGGCCTTGAAGATGCGGATGATCTAGCAAATGTCATGGGTGATAGGGAGTTGTGGCGGTGCAATTTTGTTGACAAGCCGGCACAGCATTCTTAAAAATGCAGCTGCAATGCAGCATGCCGATCCTAGTAGTAGTAGTATAAATTACAAGAATTAAACTTCAATTGTATAGGAATTGAAAATTTACGAGTCGGGTAGGTATTGGAAATCCTAAAGTTACAATATTTATCAATCAGAAAGTTATGATAATCGTAACAGTTTATGCATAAGGGGTGGGTGGGCCTAAGTACGAGGTTTCCATGGCATTAAATTTGTCAACTAAATGTGTGAAAATGATAATTAGCAGGTATTATCCGATGTTGAAATGATCTCATCTAATTGGTATTCCGTCCATTCATTGTTAGAAAATGCTCCACTGCACTGCAAACGAACTGATACATTTCCCTAATTGTTGATTTAGAATTTTACTTACATTATTTTTTTCCGGTTCTAGCACTGCTGCTTATTTAAACAGAACTGAGTGAGTATAAATGGTTATAGTCATTCCAAGTAGTAAACACATTTATTGTGCTCTGATTAAACTTGCAGCCTTTGCGTGTCGAATTAATAAAATATAAGTACCGGTAGACAGGAATATTTGAAGGTCACCAAAAACTTGTCTTATGAAATTGTCTCGATATTTCATATTCATTTTGTGCTGCAGCCAACCCTCACATATTTTTTTCCAATTGTTATTTTCTACTTGGCAATACCCAAGCATGGATGCATCTTTTTCGCACAATCCAACCAACTAATTCAGAAAAAAGTACCAAGAAGTACTGACACACCCAATGCAATAAGTACCCTAGTGAACGTAATGACACACCCATTGCAATAAGTAGCCTAGTGAACGAACTGACACACCCAATGCAATAAGTAGCTTAGTGAACGTACTGACACACCCAATGCAATAAGTAGCCTAGTGAACATACTGACACACCCAATGCAATAAGTAGCCTAGTGAACATACTGACACACCCAATGCAATAAGTACCCCAGTGAACGTACTGACACACCCAATGCAATAAGTACCCTAGTGAACGTACTGACACACCCAATGCAAAAAGTAGCCTAGTAAACGTACTGACACACCCAATGCAATAAGTAGCCTAGTGAACGTACTGACACACCCAATGCAATAAGTAACCTAGTGAACGTACTGACACACCCAATGCAATAAGTAGCCTAGTGAACATACTGACACACCCGATGCAATAAGTACCCCAGTGAACGTACTGACACACCTAATGCAATAAGTACCCTAGTGACGTAATGACACACCCAATGCAATAAGTAGCCTAGTAGTCGTACTGACACACCCAATGCAATAAGTAGCCTAGTAAACGTACTGACACACCCAATGCAATAAGTAGCCTAGTGAACGTACTGACACACCCAATGCAATAAGTAGCCTAGTGAACGTACTGACACACCCAATGCAATAAGTAGCCTAGTGAACGTACTGACACACCCAATGCAATAAGTAACCTAGTGAACGTACTGACACACCCAATGCAATAAGTAGCCTAGTGAACATACTGACACACCCGATGCAATAAGTACCCCAGTGAACGTACTGACACACCCAATGCAATAAGTACCCTAGTGACGTAATGACACACCCAATGCAATAAGTAGCCTAGTGAACGTACTGACACACCCAATGCAATAAGTAGCCTAGTGAACGTACTGACACACCCAATGCAATAAGTAACCTAGTGAACGTACTTACACACCCAATGCAATAAGTAGCCTAGTGAACATACTGACACACCCGATGCAATAAGTACCCCAGTGAACGTACTGACACACCCAATGCAATAAGTACCCTAGTGACGTAATGACACACCCAATGCAATAAGTAGCCTAGTAGTCGTACTGACACACCCAATGCAATAAGTAGCCTAGTAAACGTACTGACACACCCAATGCAATAAGTACCCTAGTGACGTAATGACACACCCAATGCAATAAGTAGCCTAGTAGTCGTACTGACACACCCAATGCAATAAGTAGCCTAGTAAACGTACTGACACACCCAATGCAATAAGTAGCATAGTGAACGTACTGACACACCCAATGCAATAAGTACCCTAGTAGTCGTACTGACACACCCAATGCAATAAGTAGCCTAGTAAACGTACTGACACACCCAATGCAATAAGTAGCATAGTGAACGTACTGACACACCCAATGCAATAAGTAGCCTAGTGGACGTACTGACACACCCAATGCAAAATGTAACCTAATTTCAAATTAATTTTCGATGGGAATGTCCTTGGGGTATATACGGCAAACTAATTACCCATAAAGTTAGAGTCAGTATCTTCATTAATTTATCATTAATTAATTAATGATATACAATTAAGCAGCAGCTTTGTCTAGTTGTGACATGCAGGGGATCGAACCCCTGGTTCGATCCCTAGATGGGGCAGCACTGTTTGTGCACAATGCTTTAAATGCTGCAGCCTATCCCAAACTTGCTGGCTTTCATCCTTCAGTGGTCCATAAATGGGAACCACAGCAACTTCGGAAGCCCAGAGGTTTACTGTAACCGGAAGTTTACTGTAGAAGCTAACCCATGGTGTGAACAGTGGCTTAACGAGTCTAAAAGATTCTCCCATTCATTAATTTATAATGTACACTTTTGTAAATATTGAGACTTAATAAGATTTATGATACAAGATTGAGACAAAGGACGAATTATTGCAGCATAAAAAATATGATACCGGTACTTTACAATAAATATTTTCCTAGTTCCATTTCTAATTTACCTAAGAGCAACTGAAAGCAGAAAAAAGACACTGAATATAACAGAGTTTTAATTTCGTTCTACTGACATAAAAGGTTGCAACAGCTCTATTTAATCACATCCCTTATTTTTGTCAACTTTTTAATTAGTCACACTGTCCGCATCTGGTTTCATTTTGAAAAACACTGCAGCTGCAAGTTCACATTGATTTATCTCTTAATTCTCAATTATATAATTAAATTAAATTCTATAGTTATTTAATAGCTCACCAGAATGATCGAATTCTCTCCAAGTAAACTCTTGGTAATAAAAAATGTTGAGATTTCAAGTAGACATAATTATACACAAAATATTAAAATGAAGTCCTATAATGTTTTAAAATGAATTCAAAGTAACTGACTGGCCTTAAATCGTAACTCCAAACTCCGTCTTTATCTCCAGGATAGGCGGAAATCGAACTCTAACAATTAGTTCTTCATCCAGGATAGTTCTTCATGCTACATCCAAGAAAATATTACCCAATGAGGAAACGGGAATAACAAATCCGGCATTATTGTGGTTCTACATAGTTTATATTTTCTATTTAGCTGTTTCTAAATTATCAAGTATTCCCCAGCAGGACTCAATTTACTTAAAATTATTCACAGTCTGATAATACTACTGACTGCTGGATTAAAATAAATAAAGTTAACCTTGACTGTCTGATTTATGATATTAAAACATATCAGAAAATATTTTTGAGGAAACTACATTATTATGACATATTGGTCTAAACATACCTGTCCAGTATGCTCAAACATCTTTCCCTGATTATATTAGACTGGAACATGTGTAATGTATATAATTATTGATGCATTTTGTGGACTTCTCTGTTGGCTTACTAAATCTTTGGACTCCACATGCTTCATCAAATTTCAATTATTACCGTACCTCATTACTGATTTATATATATGTTTCAGTTTTTTCTTTTATGTCGTTGTGGGTTTGTTTTAAGTTACATATAAATCGCGCGCCTGGCAAGCCACGAAGTCTGATAGTCTTAGCATAACAGTTTAATACGGTGCTGTTTAAATAAGTTAAATACATCAATACATCAACAACAATGGCTTTCAAATTTGTTGAAAGTTGGGTACTAGATAAAAGTTTTGAGAATTATACCTAACTTTACCGATAGGGGATGAAAAATATGATCATCATGGAGTTGATTAAACATTTAACAAATCTTCATAACATTGTGCACAGTGCTCATTTGGCTGCACTGAACTATTATTGCATGCAAAGGTTCACGTTTATGCTTGCAAGATGTCACCACACCACCATGGTTTATGCATTATTGCACAGCATTATCTTACATCTGAAACAGTAGAATTACCAGCAAATGATATGTAAAGTTCTTATCCCATATCTTATGGGGACTCAATTGTGGCAGGAATGTCACAAAGATGCATTGCCAGTGAGCACTGTCTGTGATGGGAATGCTCCATGTCTTCACAAACCACTCCCATAATCAACACAATAATACAGCATGATAGACATTGAACTTGCATACTCTAACATTATCCGGAAAAGAAATATAAATTAGAATATAAATAAACTTATAATAAAACGTAAAATGTGTAATAATTGAAATAGTGCATAACTCATAAATCCGAAGAGCGATTCATAGTACAGTTTAGTTTAATAGTACAGAAAGCGGTCATAAGAGTTGCGATACTTTGCATTAATCAACTTTTTATTTTCATTTATTTTTCAGTTTTTCAATACCAGTAATTCACTTTTAGGTCGAAATTTTATTGAAATTTTATATTTTAAAAATTTGTATTTTTATAATTTATCCTCATTAAGTATTTTATAGCGCTCATTTATATCTTATAACCTTTGCAGATACTCATTCGTTTATTGTTTTGGATAGATTCAGCCCTTCTGTAAACCCTTTTAGAGAAATCCTGGTATTATTCACTACAATGCAGCATGTCGATTATTTTATATATACATTTATTTCTATATAATCCCTTATTGATTCATATATTATCCATCTATAACTTTGATTAAGGGATGTAATTTCCCGAAATATAAGTAATTAAGTAGTTGTATGCGACTAATTTTTATACTTCAGTTGGTTGGTAATTATCTACACATCGTATTAATATTATATTACAACGATCATCGTCTACGGAGATCCCATTGCTTCACATATATGTAAAATAAAAATAAGAATTTAAATAGAACATTAGTGGAAAAAATATAAAACCATAATAATTGATTAAATTACATAATGCATGAATAAGGGTTGCGTGAACCCGAAAATTTCCAAAAGAGTAGAACCCTAGCAAAGTTGCTGATATCCAACAAATTGAGGACATACAGAGGTCATATACTCGACATGTTTAGGGCATGTATGACCTGGACTATTGGGAGCGGCTCACAAGTTTAGGTATATATTAGGGAACGCTACATTGTTATATATGTATGGAAGATTCTCGAAAAAATTGTTCCCAACCTAACGAACCCCAACACCGCTATTAAATATTACATAAGTGACCGACGTGGTTGTTTGTGTGTTATACCCCCTTTACATGGAATTGGTCGTGTGAGATCTCTATATGACGACAGTTTCTGCGTAATGGGTCCTAAATTATTCAATTCTATACCCCGTCGAGTACGTAATCTAACGGGATGTTCCATTGCAGCATTTAAGCGTCAACTGAATGGCTTTTTGAGTGCCATTCCAGAACAGCCAGGGTGTATTGGTTACACTGCAATGAGAAAAAATACCTCAACTCAATTATTGATGCAGCACATTAATGACTTTTAATAAAATACAAAATACTATAAATAAAATAATCAATATAAAATGTTTATTCTTATCCTATTCTTATCTTAAATCTTAAAACTCTACTGATAATTAAATCACCGGATTGCTTACGTTGTACCATATCATAATTAAATCACCGGATTGCTTACGTTGTACCATATCATAAATGAATCGTGCTTTTTATTATTACCATCATCTAGTTAATTATTTCCATTATTGACATTAGATTTTTATTCTTTTTAGACTGTTTAATAACACGACTGCTCATTGACTGCTTGTTGTGCTTTTTATTATTCATCATGTATAGTAATTATTTTTAGACTGTTTAAATCACATGACTGCTCGTTGCTCTCTAGTTATCATCATGTAAACTAATTAATTTCATTATTGTATTAAAACTGATTCTTAGACTGTTTAAGTCCCGTAACTAATCATATCATCCATCATTCATTGTGCTTTTTTTGTAAACTTGTTTCTAATTCATCGTTTCGTTTATTTTTTGTTTATGTTTTTAATTAATCTATGTTTGTATGTTCTTTAACATTTTATATATAGGTGTGCTCTATGAGTTCTCCTTGGTTTTTTATCAATTGCTATAAACCGTAAAATAAATACAAGAATACAAGAAAGTAGCTATATTTTTAAGTGACTGAGTGGTGTATATTTATTTATTGAAAAATATAATATAGATAAATTTAATAAAAATAATATATACCCATGTAATTCATATTACAGTCTCATCAAGCCCTTTAATATTTAGTAGAATTTTTGAAGATCTCATTAATGTTTATGACTCAAAGGATAACATTGTAGTTTGTAATTAGAATAATAAGTGTTAAGGCCAGCACACACACACACCCACAACATTTTAATTAATCACAATTCACCCATAATACTATATATTGCCTAACCTGTTATTATTTTACAATCATTCAAACCATAAATATCCAACCCATGAGTTTTAACAGTCTACCCTATGAATATTACAGCATGTGGTCCATGTGCGCAACCACCTGTTACAGAATAAATTACATCCACTATTTTCCTAAACTTGTTTCTGAATAAACAAGATTTTAGGTGTAATTGACAGCCCCGATGTTAGTAAAATCTGCATAAAAGTTTTTCCTTGCATGGTTTGCATTGGAAGATATAGTAACATAATTCCTATTGAACTGATTCAATATACTTTAACCATCCTGATAATTCAATTCAGATGAGATTCACCAATTTCGTATTAAATCACCCAGTCCTCAAGTTCGTATTGTTACACTATTGATAGTTTATGAATTCTTTAAAATATAAAGAATTATTTGAAACCTGCAATGCAATTTCTGGGAAATTATTAATGGTAAGCTTTAAATTCTTACTCTGTATACTTGTATGCTTGGCTGCTTACTTCGCATGCATGGTATTATGGGTATTACCCTTTATAAATTGATATCTGCGAAATAAAAACCTTTTGAAATTCGTTAAGAGTTTTTATTTGTCTGCAGATAACAATGTAACATTGTATGATTACAGTAACAAGTTCGTGGGGCCTTCGCGCAGGACGAGGGTCAGTTATTAGATACAGATTAAAATTGAGCAATTCTATCCCAAAATCGGTACTTAAGAAATTTAAATAAATAATTAAGAAAATATAACCAAACTTTTACTTAAAAAAAACTTTCACATTGGCAGCTTGGCATCGATGTCATAGAAGTCCACAGTCAAACTACTCAAAAAATTCAATGCATTCTTCAGTCCTCGGGTCTCGCTCATTGGTTAGTCCAGTTTGTCCGTATCGCTAGCGCAGTAGAGATACCAAATATCGAGGTCGCCAACAACACTGCGACAGACAGAGGCGGTGGCCTTGATGGCGAGTTTTTTGAGTACCAGTACAAATCCAAAACGGTGCAGAGTATTGCAGTGGGCTGTTGGGGTACCTAGTGCAGTAGTGGATACCGGAACATGGAATAAAGGTCAGCTGATACAACCTGACAATATGCAGTCAGTCTTAAGTCCGCATAATTTCAAAACTTCCATGGCTGCATGGTTGCCTTTACCGAGCCGATTGGTGGGTGGCGCCAACGACCTGAAGACGGTACCGGTAACTGTGTACCAACAGTACCGGTACCGTATTGTAAAACATATGTTTAATAAGACTAAGGTACCGTACCAGTACCGGTACATGATATGGCTGAATCAAGGCCATCTAAATAATATAATAATAGTAATAATAGCCTGCAAAATTGTCGTAGGCTGACTGCTGAATTATCAAATATTATATTTTCCACGAATGCAGGGTCCATATTTAAAAGAAGATAAGTAGATTTTCGTAAATAATTTAATTGAAACAGTATTTAATAATTAATTATTTAATTATCGCTCGAGTTCCTGCAGCTTTTGTTTGTTTGTGGCTGCCTCTGGCTATGATTGTGGCAGGAATGTTTGATCACTAATAAGTCAGTCAATCATGGATGAAATGGAACCAAACTTGGTACACATGTAGTCTATAAAAAAGTTAGAAATTCTACACACAGACAGACTTCTACAGTTCCTCAGTCTACCGCTAGGGGGGCGAATTGACAGAAACATAAAAATAGCAGTCATTATAGAACCAACCATCAGATTCATCTGCAATTTGGTAGTAGTAACCTACGAGAATTTCGTAATGGGGTAGACGACTCGGAAAATTTTTTTTCGAGTTTTCGTTTGTTTCATGTGAAAGAGCATGTGAAATAACCCCAGAGAGCAATTTTATTTCGAAAAAAATCATATTGGCCGAGTTATAGCGATTTTAAAACGCAAAATTAACAACATCGAAAAATCAGGCCGTTTCAGAAAACTGCACGAATGATGTCAGCCATAACACAGCAACAGTTGTCAAGCGCAGTTGATTGGCTAATATAAAGTATAATATTGCAGTATAATATTACAGATGATGCGGGAGACCGGCGTGAGCGCAGCTGTAGCCGAGACTGGGATTGCGTTAAATATAATCTAATCTCCATTATATTTTTATTTTATCTCGTTATATATCTTCTTCCGGTAAACTAAAATTTTATGGTTATTTTTTATGTACTATGTTTAAAATATAATTCCGCATGATTTAAAAAAAAAAAAAAAAAATATTGCAGTATCTAAAATAAAACAAATAATAAAATGTAGCTAAGTATTTATTTGGATGTTTATTTATGTTGTGTTAAGAATCGATTATTGGATAGCTGTATGGAGGCAATTATTGTAGAAAAATATTTATTTCGCTCATACCTGTACCATAGAGCTGTAGCTAAAAACAAATATAGCTAGCTAAATACTGCCAGGCGTTTCATTAATCGATTTTTTAAATCGTTTTACAGTGAACAATGCGGGATAGGTAGATTAGCACTAGATGGAAATTATTTAGTTTTTTTTGTCTAGTTATATAGCGAGCTGGAAATTTTAAGGAGCATTTTCTTTCAATATTAGCTACAGTGGTACTAGTAAAAGCTATTATACAGTTACCATCAAGGTGTAATGGAGGCAGGTTTCGAAAAAGCGGACAGTAGAAACCTACCAGCTTTAACCTATGCTGCAATATTGCACTATATTTGTAGCAAACCAGAGAAAATAAGCCCGGAGTTCAGGAACGTGAAAACCTTGAGGTTAGTTAAATTATGGTAAATGGTAAGTTAACCTATATCCTCATGTCTTTTCATGCACGCTCTCATTTGCGTACTTTCGGTTAACAAACAGCTCGGGCAGTTCACTGTAAAGTGTTACTGGTACTAGTCTCGCCCGTGTCACCATTATTCTGCCTTTCATAATAGCTGTTTTTGGTTTGACATCCAAAAATATCAAAATACCAAAACATAATGTTTTGGGCTATTGATTTATGTTCTTGACATATTTTGGCTAGTTACATGTGAAAAAAAATGTTTTAAAGAAAATGAAAACAAATGTTTGCGGTAGCTAGTGTTTTCAATGGTATGTACTGTTTTAATAATGTAGCTAGACAATAAAATACCACAAAATCTTATTTTTTTTAAATAATTCAAATAATGTCATTTGCGTTTAAATAATCTCGCCGAGTTCAGTTGGAGGCAACTCTAGAAAGATCCTCCATTTACTGATTTGATTGAATTTGTTAGGAAAGAATATCCATAGTACTACTACTACTAGGATCGGCATGCTGCATTGCAGCTGCATTTTTTTAAAAATGCTGTGCCGGCTTATCGACAAAATTGCACCGCCACAACTCCCTATCACCCATGACATTTGCTAGATCATCCGCATCTTCAAGGCCAGTGTCCTTCAAGAAAGTCATGGGCTGTCCACCATGCTTATTCACTCCATGAGGCTGCCAAAGTACAAGGTTATACACTGGCTGGTCCTCACGGCGAAAGCAATCTCCTGCAAATTGCATCTCCTATAGCTATTGCTATAGACACAGGGCGATGTAGGTGATTGATGCAGACTTGCATTAAACTCTCCCAGGAATGTTAAGAATGCATGCTGATTCACTCCATCAGTAGCTGTTTGTAGATTCTGGTAGAAATTTTCCACCTCCTCTACAGGGGCAATACTAGTTGGAGAGTAGCACACAATCAGAACCACCTTAGGAAACTTATTAGCCAGTCTTCCAGAACATGAGAAGTGGCAACGGATAATACGGTTAGAGATTTGGTCTATTTTGTCCAATGCTGCATGTGCAGTTGGATTCATCAATAGACCAATTCCACCATTGCCACTATCATCTGCTGAAGCGAGGGCGAGTCGCCAACCGCCCCCATGTCCTTAATCAGAACCTCATCAGTCTGTCCAGTCTGCATTCGGTGCTCTTGAACACCCACTGCACTAAGAGAAAGCTTATCTGCCAAGGCAGTCAGCTCACCTTGTCGCATTGGGGACCCGAGTGTTAGGGTGTTTACTGAGGCTAGTCTAGTGACTTGCCTCAGATTCACCAATGGCTTTGTTGGTCGGGGTGGAACATGAGAGTAGCCTCCAACTCCAGAATCCCTCTCCCCCTCACAATCTGGCCTCCCTGGTGACCCAGGGTTTGGGCCAGATAGGTCATCAGGAAAGGGACTCAAAGAATTGTTGGCTGCTCTCTCTCCAGTAGGGTGTGAGACAGCCAGCAGGTTAGGAGATAACTGACGCCTGTGAGGCCGATTGTATCCAATCATTCCACTGGCCTCTAGTGTCTGGACCTCCGATTACTAATGTAATCCATAGTGGGGGTTGGAGGGTGCTTTTTTGCCGAGTCAGCTCTCGGGGCAAATACCACACCCTGGTTTGCCATTCCACAGGGTGGGTGTCGCAGTGGAGTCAGATATGAGGCCCATCACCCATATCTACTCTGGCGCACATGACCCACCATTGGCTGTGCAGCTCATCTGCTGGGTCATGCCCTGTACCCCTTCTGCCAGGTGCTGGTCGCAGTGAAGTGCACTCAGAGTGGACATGAGAACACTTTCCTCCTGACCAGCCATTGGTAGATCACCATCTGCCTGGCCAGGCCATATACCCCTGCAGCCAAGTATATGGGTCCTTAATCCAGGACCAAGGGCGTCCTTATCCCAGAACGAAGGGGGTCCTAGTTACAGGACCAGATTTGCCCTAGTAAGAGGGTCTATGCAGCATGTGCAGTGGCACCTCCTTTATGCTGCATGGAGGTGGCAGGTTTTCTTGATCGATGACCTAGAATACCTGACCTGACCGACCGATGATATCCATAGTAAAGTAGGCATGTCTTATTTATTTATTAGTATCTTGGGTATACTAGGATACCGACATACTTGGTATCCTAGTATGTTGGGTACTAGGTGCTAAATCTACTAATTATAGTATAGGCATAGTAGAATGTATAGTAGAATGCTACAAAATATAACGTAGGCCTAATTTATACAAAAATTATTTTATAGCTATAATGATAAACTGACTAGCGACCATCGAAAACACTAGCTACCACAAAATTAAACGTGTAATGAGTTCACACTATGTTCCAGAACATAAATCAATTAGCAAAAACAGCTATTAAAAATACATAATAATGGTGAGACGGGCTACACTCGTAGGCCTACTAGTGTTACTTTACACACACTTATGTAATTAGACCGGCGTGAAGTAGAATAGTAGAAAAGTCTACCCTGAAAAATCAAAAATTTATAATAAAGTAACGCTATACCAATTTGTTGCTAGATGATTTTGAATGAAAATTACCAATTATAAAACATTATGTCCTGTTCCAATTATAGATCTGGCGGAACATCGTACAGCGACAATGCTATTGGATGGGTGTGTGTAAAGAGAGATGGTCCTCATTGCACAGTGAAGGCCAAAATAACACCAGAACATCGTGTAAGAAGCAAACCCTACCGCGTCCAAGCTAAAGTTAATGAGAGTACCGGAGAAATAGTAGATCTGAAATGCAACGACTGTGTGGCCAGTGCTGGAGGTGGTTGCAAACATGCGATGGGCTTAACATTTTGGTTATACAGAAAATGTATAGAAATTTCCTTTACTTCCACTCTCTTCGGCGTCTAAAATGTCCAAACTAAAGAACTGTAAACAAGTAATTCCTATCACTGCAATTATAAAAAAGAAAAGTACAAAGAAACCAAGTACCATTACAGACGAACAAGCCATTACAGACAAGCATTCCGCGATAGGATTGTAAATAAAATGAATAAGGACAAATTGCCCATGCATGCTCTACAATTATTTTGGGGATATATCGCCATTGACGTGGTTGCAAATTGATTATCTTGGCTTACAGTATATGAAGGTAATTACAGTTATGTACTTATAATTACATCCATAAATAATACTTAACCTTACGTAACCATGGAATTTTTGCATGGGAGGTCACAAAGGCCATTGTATTGCCCAATGGAATTGTTTTTCTAATCCATAAAAAATATATTATTCATTGAAATTGTTTCGATACAAATCAAGGCAGTTAATTATTATATTAATTAATCACAGACATGTCAAAATGGTCGAAGCGAGGAATTAATATCGTACTGTATGGGAAAAATAACGCCACATCTCATTGAGGAAGCGTTTACGAAAACTGCCAAGCAGTCAGACTGCCCTATGTGGCACTTTTTAAGATATGGACGGGTGACTGCGTCTAAACTTCACGAGGCAGCCCATTCCAAGACATATGATGGAAGTCTAGTGAAACGTATACTTGGTAAGAATAATATCTTCAAGAATACATACATGCTTATTATTGTAATTTATTATTGGTGTTATGGGTGGATGAGTGGATTCATATTACAATAAAAAGTTATACTTATTATTGTAGCATAATAATTATAATTAATATTTTGGTAAATGCCCAAAATAAGTAGAATTTAAATTTAAACAACTTTTCACATATAACCAGGGTGAGTACATAACCAAGTCCCCAAAAGACTTAAGACCTGTACAAAACACATACTGTGTTAGCGTTCGTTTTTTGTTTTGGTTCCCCAAACCACGCCTCTCTAACCTGCTCCATTACTAACCTGCTCCTTTAAATAGCACTGGGACCTAATGCTCTTTGGGACCTAACGCGACTTTACCTCTTTGTTTTGTACAGGTCCCATTGCCATTTAAAGGAGCAGGTTACAGAGGCGTATTCAGGGAACCAAACCAATAAACGAAGGTTAACACATGTTACAAGATTATGCAGGTTACTTAATTAGGTCATTGTTTTGCACTCACCCCATATAACCACTCAATTAATTGTATTAATTTATAACTACAATTTATATTCAATAGGGGCAAAAGGATTGAAAGACACACAGGCCATGAAAAGGGGCAGAGACCTTGAAGACCCTGTGTTAAGAAGATTATATACTTTGAAAGGGGTTGATATTAAGAAACACGCAGGGTTGAAACTCAGTGAGGAATATCCTTTCCTTGGTGCCTCCCCAGATGCCATTACATCAACGCATGTGGTAGAAGTAAAATGTTTAAGTAAAATAGTTGGAAGTATCATATGATTCCATATACATGTGGAACTATAATAGGTGATTCCATATACATGCACAGTTTACTGTAAAGTAGTCGTAGCTTCTGGAAGGAATATATATTTCCCAAAATTGTGAAAAAAATAGATATTAAAAATTGTAAATTATAGTTATAGTTCAACTAAATTCAACTAAATTCTGATTAATGCTGATTGTATTGAGATGGCAGCTGAAGATATTTGTACTACGTCATCAATTACAGGGAGTATCTTCAAAGGAATCACTGAATGGGGTTCCAACATCTTGTATTCCCGTATACGTCTTATTATCCTTTCCACATGGACTCTCAAACTGGCTATCTGTTTCGACTCCATTACTTCCTTTTTGGGCATAATCGTTCCGCTTTCCAACGAGGGAGGGCGAATCAATTTAGCATTCTTTTAGTGTAGAAGGTATTCTATACCCTTGAAACACCGATCAGCCATGATCATATTTGTGGAATCTCCTGATGCAGGCAATGAATTGAGAAAGCCGGATTCTTTTACTATAGCGATATCGCTTGATCTTCCGCAGTATCCTTTCGAAATGAAATTAATAAAACCATCTGGGGTTGTTGAAATCCGGTATTTAATGGTAATGCAGTTCTTATACGATGACCATGAGACTGACTGTGCAAAAGCATCCGATGGTTTTTTGATCTCGATTTCAAAGCAATCTATAATAGCTATTATATTTCGAAAGTTGGCTTTGAATGCCAATGGCAGGTTTCTTTGGATATCTTCCAATTAACAAGGGAATTCATGAATATCGCAATCACTGGGACATGTTTCATAAAAAGTTTGGGGCAATACGATTTGTGAATACCCCATAGCGATGCCAAAAATCTAAATGTGGTGCCCAAACGAATGTACTGAAATATGAGGAGAATAATATCGAGTTTTGTTAATATACATTCTTTTCTTTGTTCGAATTCAATTACTTCTGCCAACTCAACAATCAAATACTTGTACTCATTTGGTATTCCGGTGTGTAATGGTATATTGGAAAGTACAATTTGACCCATGTGTTCCACATTATTAGTATCAGCAGTATCAAATCGTTCATTATCACTTATGCTGTGTTGAGATTGACTGGATGGACAAAATTCTACATCGCATAAATCATCAGCCTCATCTACAGTAGAACCCCCTGATTCAGATTCGTATGTATCACAATGTTGCATCGGTGATGTTGATGAGCTGACCGTGGCTACCCCAACCTGAATATTTACAGATTGGCAAGGAGGCCGATTCCATGACTTCTGGGTTGCTTTATTGCTTGTTGTGGCTAGACATATCTTGGAAATCTTAGCAACATTGACTTGGTCCATGATATCACAGCTTTGTCCATCTGATGTTGTTATTGAGTTTTCCTAAAGTAAAGAATATAAATTTATTACTTATTTAAATAATAATAAATAAAAGTTATTCACTATTTACTTTATTCATTCATTGTGTCTATAATCAAATTAAATTGATATAATTGTGAAATAAAAAGTGCACAGCACGAATTATACTACTTCGAAGTGTACACTTCGTATTTAGTATACAAACCAATGTGGAATGGGGAATATTTAAGAAAATCCCTCACTAGGGCCTACAATACAAATATAATGTAAAAAAAGAGTGAAAGTAACAGAAAATGGATTAACATAATTGTTGTAGTATTTGCTTCCAAGGCGACGCACATATTATCTGCTTGCTTTCTCTTTATTGTTTTTCTATTACATTCAAACAAAGTTGGTACACAATCTCGTTTAATGTAAAGGCGTGATGGATCAGGATCAGATCAAATATATAAAATAAATAAAAAATTTGTGGTAGGTATTTTGGTATGGTATTTTTTATTTGATTTATTTTATTAAATTAAGAATTTATATTAACTTAGGCGGTACCACAATATTGGCACCGGTGCCGATACTACTGGGGGATGGAGACTCATCCCCTGAAATATTTATACTATCTAGTTTTATTACTTTTTTGTAATATTAAATAAAATATTAGCTAACATGTAAAAATTGAACAGTTTTTTTTAAAAAGTACAAGAACTAGCTAGTATAAACATTTGGAAGAGGGATGGTGGGAGTCTGTTTTGTGCCTAAATCACACTAGTACCAAACGTGCCAATGTTTTTAATTAACAACTACAACTGAACTGTTCTAGAATTATTGATAACTATCAATGCTATTTGGAATTTAATAAACCTGTATAAAAATAATTGCAATTGAAAAAGTGCGAATCCACAATCGAATCCACAGTAAGTATTAAAGAACTTAATGGATAACTGGAGAACATAATCCGGGGGATAGGCCTACACATCTGCCCAACCTGCCAACGTTCAACCATTTTCCCCAGGCGATCCCAGGCTCCGGGCCGCCGCTAAACCCTAAGACTGTAATGCATATACACTACGACCCTTCTCCAGTGATCACCGCCTTATTGTGGCCAAGGTAAGACTTAGTCTGCGTGCTAGCAGAACAATGAAATATGCCTTGCTGCGGCATGACTGGTCCTCTCTGTTGCACAGCCAAGTATGAGATCCAGCTTCACACTACAGCTGAGCAACAGGTATGAGGTTCTTGCCTCTGAGGCGGCAGATCACTGTGAGGGCTATACTACCTTCACAGAGGCAGTTAAGTTAGCAGCTGCAGAAACAGTTCCTGTATACCCTCGAAACAGGAAACGGGCCCCCTGGACTGACAACAAAATTCAGAAGTGCCGAAATGACCTACAAGGCGCAGAAAGAGTCCCGACTCAAACAGACTACAGCGGCCAAGAATGCAGTTAAGGCTGCACCTAGGTCTCTGAACAGGCAGTACTCTGTTAATTTACAGGACCTAATAAACCAATAGGTTGATGCCATCAATGATGCTGACGACAGCAGGCAATCATCCCAGGCATGGAGATCGATCAACTTGCTTGCAGGTCGAAAAAGCCAACCAACCACCAAGGTTAAGGCTGAATCACCAGCAGATCGCCTCAATGGTTCCTCAAAAAAGTGGAACATTTTAATGAATGAAACCCGCTCCGCTTCAAGCCCTAACAATGTTTTATACGATAATTTGTTGTCTCATAAAAGACATACGTAGGCTTAATTATTTAAACAGACGCAAAAAAAATCGAAAATAGATTAGTTGATTTAATATCAATGAACAAATGTGACCCTACTGTATTTGATCCTGTTGTCTATGAAGACCTAGAAATCGATGACCCAGCAATTTTGTTGCTGAAGAAAGGACCTTCGTTTTGCCCAATTCCTCCACATACTGATTTGTATCAGGCGAACATAGACTTGATAAAATTTGCTTCATCTATAAGAATAAAATTTGATAATTACATGCTAGATAAGAAGGCAAATTTAGGGGTTACAGTAGTTCACAGAGAAGACGATCAGGGTGTTGAAAGTGAAGCAGCACCTGATTTTCATCCACGAAAAAAACCGTAGCCCGGTAAATCTCGTTTTTCATTTAACTCTAACAATCCGATTCTAGAACAATTTTTGAATGAGGTTAGAACTGATTTATTTGATGTAACTAAACGAATTAAAACAAAAGATAATTTAAGTAAACGTGAGAGAACTAGTGAGTGACTAAATTAAAGAAAACATGTGGCACCACAGGGAGCGAAAGTGTTATTAGGATTCAAGATAAAGGTTCACAACGATTCGTTGTTCTGAAAAATTCAACATATTGTATTAGTGTTGAACGACACTTAGAAGATAAATCTTGCTTTAAACAGCACGATTTGGATCCTTCTGTAGATTATTTAGTTAAACTGTTAAAATTTGTTTTAAAATGGAAAAATTTGAAAACAATCATTGAATGCAAGGATTGGCTCATTGGCCAGGACCCACAACCAGGTACAGTATTCGGAAATGTGAAAACACACAAGGAAAATCATCCATTGAGGTATATTCAATCCGCCTGTGGATCAGTTACTGAGCGTTTGGGCAAGTTTGTTGAATATTATTAACACGAGTTTGGTAGCAAACATGATGCTTTTCTAAAAAATACATTTGACGTTTTGATTTGGATACGAGATATCAATGAACATCTAGCTCCCCTTCCGCCACCAAACTCTAGCTTTTTGTGCCTTGATGTATCAAATGTCTTCCCTTCAGTTGATAACTGCATGTGTTTAGCGGCAGTTGAGGAAACTCTGGAACAATACAGAACAATTGTTGCAGAAGGTGACCCACCTAACGAATGCATATTAGAAGCTCTTAAAATTTGCCTTGAAAGCAATAATTGTGCTTTCAATGGCAAACACTTCACCCAGTCTGGGGGTTCAGCTATGGGACCTTCTTATTCCAAATTCATTGGAGCCAAATTCATTGACACGGCAGTGTCTTCCTTTAATAACAGTCCACAAGAATACAAAAGATACCGAGACGACATTATTTCCTTTGGAATTAATTTTTCGGAAGATATTGTTACAAATTTAGTCACACATTTAAATGAGACAGTACTTCCCGGAAAGATAATCTTTAAGTTAGAACAATTTGGTAAAGAAGTAAATTTTCTGGATTTAACTATTTTTATTGATGACAGTGGATACATCCAAACTAAAAATTATCACAAGCCTATGGACGTACATCAGTATTTGTGTCCTTCAAGCGCACATCCTCGTTCACAGATTCAAAACATCCCTTATGGTGTAGCTTTACACTAGCGCAGGAATTGTAGTTTAGATTCAGATCTTTTTTCTAGTCTCATAGAGTATGGTTCTGCATTTGTCGCGAGAGGCTGGGATGAGAAAATTGTTGCTCAACAATTTGCTTCTGCAGCGGTCAGTAGTTTCAAGCACTTAAAGTAAAAAAAGACAAGCCTAGAAAGAATAAAAAGAAACAACTTTTCTATGTACACAATAATGACCCTCTATTACCTAACCCATTGCACATTGGACAAAATAGACCAAATCTCTAACCGCATCATCCGTTGCCACTTCTCATGTTCTGGAAGACTGGCTAAGAAGTTTCCTAAGGTGGTTCTGATTGTGTGCTACTCTCCAACTAGTGTTGCCCCTGTAGAGGAGGTGGAAAATTTCTACCACAATCTACAAGCAGCAACTGATGGAGTGGATCAGCATGCATTCTTAACATTCCTGGGAGACTTTAATGCAAGTCTGCATCAATCACCTACATCGCCCTGGGTCTATAGCAATAGTGTTAACCGAAATTCTGTCCATCTTCAGGATTTTATCTCTGGAAATGGATTGTTTTCGGCTGGAACCCAGTTCAAGAAGCGAACTGGAAAGCTATGGACTCATAGTGGACCCAGTGGTCACAAGTCCCAGATAGACCATATTCTGTTTCGTAGGAAAATACAGGAGCTCTATACAAGACTGTAATGCATTTACACTTCGACCCTTCTCCAGTGATCACCGCCTTATCGTGGCCAAGGTAAGACTTAGTCTGCGTGCTAGCAGAACAACGAAATCTGCCTTGCTGCGGCATGACTGGTCCTCTCTGTTGCAACAGCCAAGTGTGAGATCCAGCTTCACACTACAGCTGAGCATAAGGTATGAGGCTCTTGCCTCTTAGGCGGCAGATCACTGTGAGGGCTATACTGCCTTTACAGAAGCAGTTAAGTTAGCAGCTGCAGAAACAGTTCCTGTATACCCTCAAAACAGGAAAAGGGCCCCCTGGACTGACAACAAAATTCAGAAGTGCCGAAATGACCTTCATAAGGCGCAGAAAGAGTCCCGACTCAAACTGACTACAGCGGCCAAGAATGCAGTTAAGGCTGCATCTAGGTCCCTGAACAGGCAGTACTCTGTTAATCTACAGGAGCTAATAAACCAACAGGTTGATGCCATCAATGATGCCATCAATGATGCTGACGACAGCAGGCAATCATCCCAGGCATGGAAATCAATCAATCTGCTTACTGGGCGGAAAAGCCAACCAACCACCAAGGTTAAGGCTGAATCACCAGCCGATCGCCTCAATGGTTGGAAGGCCCACTTTGAAAAGCTCCTCAATAATGACAGGGTATTGCCTGATAACTTTATAGAAGTAAAAGTGTCTGAGTCTGTACTCCCAGATATTCCCATTGGCGATATCTCCTTTGCAGAAGTGAAGGCTGCTGCAAAGAGCATTAAGACCAATCGTGCCAGTGGAGTAGATGGTGTTCCCCCTGAGGTCTTTAAAATACCTGAGTGTTTAAAGCTCATCTATCCCATCATAGTAGAAATGTACCGTACAACAAGAGTCCCACAAGAAATGAAAACAAATAAGTTGGTGCCAGTTCCCAAGAAGGGCAACCTAACACTCTATGGTTCTTTTCGGGGAATCTCATTGATCTCGATTGCTGCAAAACTATACAATAGAATTCTATTAAATCGCATCAGGGATCCCATTGAGAGACTGCTACGTGGAAATCAGAACGGGTTCCGTAAAGGTCGTGGGACCATGGAGCCCATTTTGGCACTTAGAAGGATAATTGAAGAGTTATCAAAAAAGAAAGACAGGCATCTGGCTGTTATCTTTGTTGACTTCTTCAAGGCCTTTGATTCAGTCTCTCGCTCACGTATGTTCAGCATACTTTCATTATATGGGATTCCTGATGAAATTATTGCAGCAATCAGATCAGTATACGATGGTTCGACAACATTTGTGTCTACTGTTGACGGTGACACAGAACCATTTGAAGTGTTATGGGGCGTCCTCCAAGGAGACACACTTGCACCATTCTTGTTCATTATTGTGGTTGACTATGTTCTACGCATGTCCTTAGATCATCATAATGATGATGGGGTGATAATAACTCCACCTACTGACTCCAGAAGTCGAGGAAATCCTGCCAAGTACCTAACTGATCTAGACTTTGCTGATGACTTAGGAGTACTCTCAGAATCATTAGAGGGAGCCCAACGGCTCCTCAGCTCATTAGAACATGCTGCTTCTAGTGTTGGTCTTTTTATTAACTCCAGAAAGACCAAAATTCTGACAGTTAACTTTGAAAGTCCTCAGCAAGTCTCTGATCGGATGAGCATAAGCTCAAAGGATGGTATGCTTGAGCATGTGGACGACTTCTGTTACCTGGGATCATGGATCCGGAAGTCAGGTGAGGACCTTCGAATACGTAAGGGAAAGGCATGGGCAGCCTTGAATAGGCTTTCCAGGATTTGGAAGTCACCTAGAATTAATCGGAAACTTAAGGTCCGATTATTTAGAGCAGCAGTAGTTCCAGTACTCCTCTACGGGAGTCCATGCTGGGCTCTAACTGCTGAGGACACCAAATCTCTGGATGGCACATTCACAAGAATGCTACGCCGGGTACATTGTGTCAAGTACAATACACACATCTCCAACCAGACACTATATAACATTGGAGGTGTCTCATTGGTTTCCCCAAGCTTGACACTAGAACAAAATCGCCTCCGCTTTGCAGGACATTGCTTTCGCCGTGAGGACCAGCCAGTGCATAATCTTGTACTTTGGCAGCCACATGGAGTGAATAAGCATGGTGGACAGCCCATGACTTTCTTGAGACGCATCTTAAAGGACACTGGCCTTAAAGATGCGGATGATCTAGCAAATGTCATGGGTGATAGGGAGTTGTGGCGGTGCAATTTTGTTGACAAGCCGGCACAGCATTCTTAAAAATGCAGCTGCAATGCAGCATGCCGATCCTAGTAGTACCTAACCCCAAGGTGATTATTTCAAAACATTCCACAATTCTAGATGAACATTCTATGACAAAATCTTTTTGGAATAGTCATAAATTGGAAGTTGTAACTCGCCGCGCACCACCTTAAAGAATATCCTTGCGCCATCCAGGTGGAGAGCGCAAATGGAGCATTTGCGCCGTGCGAGCGCATGGCCGACGGCGTTGGCCATGTGGTATTGTTCTAGAATATTACAGTATTATTAATCCCATGTAAAGTTAAAAGTTAAAGCCCATATTGCTGATAGAAAATAACAAATGCCTACCTTGATTTTGTTAAGGTCAGTTTTGTTTATACTTGAAGGCTTACATATATAAGTATACATGGGCATAATATTCCAAATACTTTTGTTGCGCCTGTCGATTCGTATGAATCGACAGGCGCATAGACCCCCCCAATTTATATTACTTGCGCATGTACATTAGTAGGCCTACAGAAGTACTTGGGTATTCCTGTATTCACAATATTCAACTACCATATATGAAGATAGGGTACGTTTTGACTAAAATTCTGCATCTGATGTAACGTTTTGACTAGGCCTATCTGCCAAAAGAACCTCCACTATATCTGCCCTACATGTAGGCCTACCATATTATTAAATTATTATTTATACTTCAAAAATTTGTGGCACGAAACACATCACACGAAATGGAATTACAATAAAAGCAGGCCATTTAAAACCATCTTCAATCAATTAATTCAGCACCTTGGAAAACCTAATAAAAAAAATTATTCAAATTTGTTGAATTGACAAAGGTGGTTCTGAATTAACGAGACGAGGGTGGACCCAGAGCTATCGGGGTGGTCCCTGAATTAACGAGTGAGGACCCAGAGTTAATAGGGATATTCCCTGGATTAATAAAAAATAATTAATACCAAAACTAATAACAAAAAAAACACCCAAAATATAATACCAGCAAATACAGAAATATACTCATATTAACAAATAACACAAAAATAATTATTTAATAAAAAATTTAATATTGAACTTTTAAAGCTCTAAAATCATAAAGAAAACCCATGAAGGTGTATTCCAATTACAATTGTTCAACCCCAGTGATTTTAAAATACACCAGACATGTCAGAGAGCATTGTAAGTATTATTTCCTTTGTGCAAAAATTAATTCTTCTTGATATATTATATGCAAAATTTTCATGCATATTCAAACAATCAAAAGCGTGAAACCGGTAGTCATACAGCAATTGGATGCTTTAGTAGGATCGGAAACACTCTAGAGAACATTTAAAATAAACTTCATCATTCCAAAGTGAATACTTCTTGAGATATAGCCTTTCAAAAAATTAACCAATCATAGACCACGTAGCAAAACCCGACAATCCAACAGCTATAAAACATCGTCAGTGAGTTAGGGCATACTCCAGAGAATATTCTTAGCTTTCAAACTTCATCCCAAAGTGAAGCAAACTCGAGTTATCGTCGTTCAAAGCATTAGCCAATCAGGCGCCGTATCTGATGACCACGGTATGGGGGTGACTTGGGACCTCAACGCGAGATTCAGAACACCATCCAAAACATATTCGCATAAAATCTTATCACTAATTGTCAAGGCCTAGGTAAGTTTTCAGCGTTTGAATATTTGAGCCAATCAGGTGCCAGATACAGTGACCACGGTACGCGCGTGACCTGAGACCCCAATGGAAGGTTCAGAGTACTGGCCAAAACATTTTCGCATCAAATTGTACTGTAAAATGTTACTGCATATCAGCAAAGTCACCTACCGGTATTTGATCAGCAAAAGATCAGGTCTGACTGTGTGATTTGGGTCTGATCATATTTTCCTTTGCATGCATAAGAAGCCCTTCAATGGTCACTATCCGCTACATTGATCTAATCCATATCGTCAGATAGCCCGTGTTGCTGTTATAAGATTTATTTTGATTTGGTGCGATTTGGGTAATTTTAGTTTTTTTGGGGTAAACTATGGTATTAATAACTTCCAGTAAAATCCCAACGTTAAGAACATTGCTAGAAACGTCAATCATCTATAGCCTACAAACTAAGGGTAACTAACTATCAGCCAGTTACTGTACATGGGCAGATGGGTATACTAAGTACAGGAGTACCCAGTACTTGGATATTCCTGTATTGACAATACTCAACTATATGAAGATAGGGTACGTTTTGACTAAAATACGGCATCTGATGTAACGTTTTGACTAGGCCTATCTGCCAAAAGAACCTCCACTAAATATGCCATACATGTAGGCCTACCATACCTGCACCGGTGCTCACTACAGACTGTGGAGATAGCTACCGGCAAGAGGTGCTTGGTATATAGTTTTAGTCAGTAATGGCATACAGCAACTACTGACTTTATGATTTCATCAAGTTCATCAAACCAGGCTGACGACTCAGCTGTTTAATTAATTGCAGCCGGAGTGGATAAATTATTAATTAATTTGGGGAACTTTACTAATTAGTAAAATCGTTAATTAGTTCGATTCAAAAGATTTTAGAGTAATTATCATTTGTAAAATAGTAAACCGCTTTGATACACCTTGTGAATAAGGATTTGGGGGACGGGGGGGCAAAGCCCCCCCGCCAATTAGGTAATTAAGTAATTAGTTAATTACTAATTAACGGTAGGAGATACGGCATCGGCGCCAGAGACTTTTTTGTGTAGAATAAAATTCCGAACAACTTTGTGATGTTACGTTTTTTCATAGCTCTTAGTGTTTTCGAGTTACGACGCTAATTAGTTTTCGGCTAATTAGTACTAATTAACAGTAATAGGAGGGCCATAGCGATGACTGAACTTTTTTTAGATCTTACCGAGATGAACAAAAAAAAACACCGTTGCTAGGGGAAAAACCAAATACTTTTCGAGATAAATCAATTAGAAATCTTTAATCGCTAATTACTAATTAATTAATTAACAGATTTTTTCCACAAAAACTCCTAGCTATCGCGCTAGGGCCATCTACCAGATCGCGCAAACAGAATCGTTCTAGCTTTCGCCGTTCTCCTGGAAAAATCCTTTAAAAATCGACCTAAAAAAGATCAAAGCAAAGTGCCTACTTGATAGGTAGGTCTCTAGACTGTATAAATTATGAGGTTTGAAGTTGGTGTTGATGGTGGGTTCTATGTTCCGTTAAATAGGCTGCAGTATCTATGCCTCATAATTCTCTGTCGAGCCTTTGGCTCTCCGGTTGCAGCCAGACCATCCAGACTGAGGTGTACAAGAGAACCGTCATCTAGTGATTTTCTAGGAGTTCATAAATGTGACAGAGCGGCATGTGTCCCCTGTAAAGTATTATTACCTTTAAAATATGTCAGCTCAACAACTAACAAAGCCACAGGGTTTATTTATATAAAGAATGATTTATCTTGCAATGCTAAAAATGTTATTTATTTAAAAACTTGCCTTAAATGTAACTTATTTGGTATCGGTTCAACAGAGGACTTAAAGCCTAGGATAGCCAACTACAAGACAAAGATAATTAATGACAAACCATCGACTGCCATCGACAGACATTTTACTACCTCGGGTCATTCTTACAATGCACACTTCAGAATTACACAATTTGATTGTCTACCGATCTCAGCAAACATAAACTGAACCGACAAAAACTCAGAATTAAAGAGGGAGAATGGCAGTGCCGGTTGGAAACTTTACAACCAATGGGTTTGAATGTTCTCAACGAGGCGGTGATCAATAACTTTGGACTTGATGTTTTCAATCCTTAAGAAATATAAAGATTAAAGATTCACAGATTTAACAAACTCATTAGTTGCTAGGGTAGTATTATTATTTGTAGTACAATAATTCTAGAATATCGTTTATTTGAAAAAGATAGAGAGAGCTATCGAAAGCTAATAATAAAAAAATAAATTTTTAGTGATTGATCATATAAGTTGTCACTTTTTGAATTCTTAAAATATTATTATACTAAAACAACTTGATCTCACACCCTACAGTCATATTCCCTAACTTTCTTTACTTAATTTACACTTATATATATATATATATATATGATATGTTGTTAAGCTGCATTGAGCTGCATAAAAACGAGTATGGTGTGATTACTGTATAAAATGGGGCGTTACAGACCATAATTACCATTTTAGGTAATTTTTAGCAAAAACATGTGAAGTGGGGGGCAATTTTGTAAATATAAACAAAAACAATTGTATTTGTAGTTCTGTGAATGAAATATTTTACAGTTAAATTACAAAAAATTAAATTAAATTAAATTAATTTACAGTTATATTTTAAATATATATAGTAGATTTAATGTATAAACTAAAGCTATCATTCCTTTCTTTTTTTTCAGCAGTTGCTTCGAATTTTAGAAAGCATCTATACCCTATACACTGCAATCCCATGGCCACAGTAGTGTGCAATAAGTCGAGCCAATTAGAGACATCCACATTAGACATCAATACATACATACTATAGGAATCAGCTGATCTCTAGGTATCAGCTGATACCAAAATATAGGTAGCCCTCATTATATTTTTCATATTGTTTTTGTTTTAATGTGAAGATGAAACGCGAACGTTGAAAAGCTGTAAGTGAGTCTACATTTTTGGTTTAGTTTCTATTCATTTGATCAAAAAATTACGTTTTGAAAAGTTTTCTTGCAACCTGAATAACTGTTTCTTACATTTCAAAAGGATTGGTATGTAAAATATAAAATATGTCGAATCCTGGATCACATTTATGGCCTTGTCCACAGATGTGGACCTCAAACATTTACACCATATTTTTTGGTTGTTTATTATTTTTGTTTGTTTATTATTTTTGGATTGTACTATTTGTATGGTTGTTATATTTAATTTCCTTAATTTTGCTGCCTCACAAGGTTGAATTCTGTACAAGTCACACTGTGTTGAACGGGGAGATCAGAGGAAAAAAATATTTACTTCTTGGGATTTTAAAGCACTAGTCTCACATGATATAGCGACCGTTAGCTCAGAGGAGAGCAGTGGTGGCAATGAGGCTGATAACTCTCCGCCCGTCTCCATCTTAACGACGTTCTGGGCGTCATCTTCCAGAAATAATCTTCCATAATAATGAGATTTAAGGCAATTATTTTCTGCTATTTTTTATATCGTTTACAGTAGAGGAAGATTTTGAAATTTAAACCGACCAACTGATGGACAGACAGACAGTCACACAGCAAACAGACAGTCACACGGCCAATATTAATTATAACCAACATCAGCTTCAGATACCTTCCTTTTGTTATAGTGTATAGTACTAAAGGTTAACATCGTTGTCCTACAAACTAACTGAGAATTGCCTAATAAACAGATCTCCTGTGTAGTGTATACATTATTTATTAATTAAAATTTGTCGTTATTCAATAACACTGATATCCATAGGAATTAAATTTAGAATGCACATAGGGGAACATTGGGACTTAGGGAAGTTGAACTTTTGGGAGTATGCATCACAGTCCCCACTGCCACATAATGGTACATCCACTTCCCATTCCCTGGGTGTACCACTGCATCTGACGAATATCAGAACGTTTTTTTGACGCTAGAAGGCGTATTAGGAAGTTAGATTCATTCATTGTACACTTGTTGGGACGTCGGGACACTAGAGGATACTGACCTTACTCTTTGACTGCCTAATCTTAAAGACCATCATTGACCCATATTTTTATTGCTAACATACACCCACCGGAGTTATAGATTATATGGTTGGTATATGATTGACTACCATAAGATATTGTAATAATCCCAAGGTTTCCTTATTTCGACATCTGCAAGCCTAGGAATAAATCTTTGATGATCGTAATGGGAAATTTAGTTAGCCGGAAACTTAATTAAATCGAACGCATTTTTGTGAACCAAAGTCGACATAATGGCGTAGCAATCTTGGTCAGGTGCGGCTGCAGTGTACAATCAAATTTTATAAGGGTTTGAGTTAATATCCTAATTACCAGGACATACAACCAAATTAAAACATCTGGGCTGATGATGTAATTCAATGTCGATTTCTGAATGAAAACAGAGACTAGATAGATAAATTTATACATTATGTAAAAACATTAAAAATACACCAAAATATTATGTACATAGGTACTGTCCATCATAACATAATATGTATTCAATAAGTGGCGCCTACGAACATTTTAACAAATTAGGGAACAAATTATCCAAGGTGATTTAAATTTAAGGGGGGGGGGGGGGGGGGGGGGGTACACCATTTTCGAACAACTCTTCGATTTATCACTCTCAGCGTTTCAAAATTGTTTGGTTTTGGCTAAAATTTTGAATATAGGTGCCTAAGATGCTATTATACATGACAGGTCAGAAAAAAAAAATTTCCCTATTTAATATTAGTTAATACTAGTTAACAATAAAAAAACTTGGTTGCGCTTAAAACCCTAAGGCTTTTACAGTTTTGATTCTAATCACATGAAAGTTTTTTTATATGATAGATCAAAGATGGGGCAACATAACTATCAGGTGAAATTTTGTGTAAATCATTCTGCACCGCTAGGTGGCGCTGCAAATTTATGCAAATTTTTAGGTTTGTTATAAATAGTATTAAATTTTATTAACAAAAAAATTTCGAAAAGTTGTCAGATTCTTTTATGCAGGGTGGCTATGTAGACAATAAAGCTCAGCTTAAGTGACAGGTTGTAAATAAACCTGAATTCAATCTGGAATTGAAATCATCCCACGGTTTAGGTTCTGGAATAGACTTCACAATATTATTGGAACTATATTGCACTTTGGCCACTTACAATGATTTAATTGCTTGCTTTTCATTGGTAACTATAACCATGCTAAACATCATCCTTGTGCCAAAGACAGATGGTGAATAAAGTGACCCCATGCGTGCACCAATGGGCGCTCTGCACCCCCATCTTGGTACTTGCACGCAAAATTCTCCAAAAAATCCATTTGAAGTAGTATCGATTACGAATTTTCCGATGTTGCTTCGACCTTCTCTAAATTGTAGGCAGCCGCTTGTTCATTCTTGACAAAAACATAGTTTAGATGTGACAGGATCTGAGTTGGCTTAGGATCCCGACTGGTGTGTTATGTCGTGTTTCGTACGCGTCGCCGCATCTCAACTACCACAAAAGGCTGAAAGGTGGAATAATTTCGGCTGGTATAATAAACAGTTTATAGGTTTATCGTTATTAATAATAGCTGATATATAAAGTACCAGTAAATACAGCACAATCAGTATATAACACTGGTGATGACTATGGCGACGACGATGGGCAAAACCGTTCAACTTCCACGGTAATTAATAACCAACTGAACATAATCAATATTGAGTAACAGTTTTATACACATTGCTTAGAAAGCTTATTTCTTCTACCTATATGTTGACCTACCAATAGATACGCGTTAATTGGACACACATTGTCCCTCCATTGGTTGGTTTTCCCTTCACCACTCCCTATTTCCTCTGACCATATGCAAGCTTCCCCCCTGAGATATGTTGGTATCTATATCCAAACTAGCATTATATTGCCCTGTGTTCCCTTGTTCCCTCCTGGTATGCAATATTATATTGGGTATAATATTGTATACTCGCCTTAGCGCCGGTCACATACCTGGTATGTCATATTTAGTGTACGTTTAACGCTCTAGTCACATACCTGGTATGTCATGATTATTGTTGATTTCAATACCCGATTATAAGTGGTAGAGCTGTTGTAGACACCTATATAATTAATTTAGAGCAGTTCCAGGATACAGTAAATAAAAATTAAAAATCGTGTGTATCTGCAGAATGTAAAATGTATCTGCAGTATGATGCTGGGTCTATCTGGGACAAAGAGATTCCAAATTAAAAAGTCAATTATGTGCGGGCTGGTGCAAACATTATGGCTACCCCCAGTAAATCGACCATGGCGGTTGTCATGGGCACATTGTCGACATACCAATTCAATTCCAATAGTCCCAGATGAAACCCAGCATCACCCTGCAGATACATTATCCATGTATTCAAAGCCTACTGGCCAACATTATGGCTACCCCCAGTAAATCGACCATGGCGGTTGTCATGGGCGCATTGTCGATATACCATTTCAATTCCTTTAGTCCCAGGTGAAACCCAGCATCACCCTGCAGATACATATTATAAATGTATTCAAATCCTACTGGCCAAAATTATGGCTACCCCCAGTAAATCGACCATGGCGGTTGTCATGGGCGCATTATCGACATACCATTTCAATTCCTTTAGTCCCAGGTGAAACCCAGCTTCACCCTGCAGATACATATTATAAATGTATTCAAATCCTACTGGCCAAAATTATGGCTACCCCCAGTAAATCGACCACGGCGGTTGTCATGCGCACATTTCCGACTTACCATTTCCATTCCTTCTAAGTCCAGCTAATTTGGAGCAGGTTACAGTACTGCACTAATCACCATACATGAGTGGGAAATTCAAATCAGAGACAGCTGTCATTATGCTGCTATCTTCAGTCTGAACAGCCTTATACAGAGACTGATAGAACAGTATACAGGTATATGGTATAATGATTTAGGCTAGGCCTACCAGTTTGAATTCGGGTTTTAGAAGTAGACCTTCTGAACATCTGAAGAATGGACTAGAATTATAAGTATGGCTACAAGATACCCTCAACGAAAGCGTCATGCTCCAAGAAGTTACGGATGGGATAAAAGTGATGAGAGCGGGGACTCAAGTGATTCTAGTGAATCTGAAAGCAGTGATAGTAGTGACGATGACGATATATTGTATCGTATTGCAGATAGCGATACAAGCAGTGATAGTGATAGTGATGATGATTACGATATGGATACATGGAATTTTGTTACTCCCACCACTGATAAAGATCCTCCAGTACGACTTTTTGATAGTTCGAAAACAGGTTGGGTGGACGGGAGAGACACTTCGAGGTTTGATATAGGAGACTATGTAGATCTTTTTATTACAGATAACTTAGTGGATATATTAGTAAGTTGTACAAACCAACGGATACTGCAGAGAAACCATACAATTGCTAATTCCGCTACCGGTAACTCGACCTCGACTGGTGCGGCCAGCAACTCTGCTACCGGTACCTCAACCTCGACTGGCGCGGCCAGCAACTCCGCTACCGGTAACTCGACCTCGACTGGCGCAGCCAGCAACTCCGCTACCGCTAACTCGACCTCGACTGGCGCAGCCAGCAACTCCGCTACCGGTAACTCGACCTCGACTGGCGCAGCCAGCAACTCCGCTACCGGGACCTCGACTGGTGCGGCCAGCAACTCCGCTACCAGTACCTCGACTGGCGCAGCCAGCAACTCCGCTACCGGTACCTCAACCTCGACTGGTGCGGCCAGCAACTCCGCTACCGGTACCTCGACCTCGACTGGCGCGGCCAGCAACTCCCCGACCGGCAGTTCTGGAAGGATAAGAAATAAATTTCCAGTGAAATCTGTAAGTTCTGACGAAATGAGGCGTTTCATAGGAATTACCTTTCTAATGGGAATTGTAAGAAAACCAACTATCCATAGTTACTGGGAAACGCGAGAGAATATTTCAACTCCCCATTTTGCTAAACTGATGGGTAGGGACCGCTATGTGAAAATCTTGCGGTATCTAAGGTTCTCCGATATTCGCAATTATCCTCCCGATCTAAAAATTTCACGAATTAACAATTTTCTACAGGAAATGCATATTATTGTAAAGGTTTATGTAGCTGGCAGGGAATTGTCACTGGATGAGTCGCTACTTCTTCATAAGGGCCGTTTATTTTTCAAACAATATATAAAAACTAAACGTGCCCGTTTTGGGATAAAGAAATATATGTGACCTGCTACATAGAAAGGGGGCTTAGGGTCTGGATACTCTATTTTAGGATTTTGGCACTCTATAATGGAAAATTGTTCGCTGAGTCCGATTCTGAAAACCGTTAAGTCATATCTTTTTTAGTTTTGGAGTTATCCTTACTTTTGTGAACCTATGTCAGACAATGTTGATGCTAATTTTTCACAATTTATTTAAAAAAATTAGAAGGCCTACTGTATACGTTTGGAAAATTTTAGAACTAAAAAATAATAAAGATACCTTGTAGTACTATTGCACATGAACATTATGGTTTATTTTAATATTTTTTGATTATTTAATCTATTAATTAGTCATTTTAAGTAATTTAATTAATTAATTAAAAGATTAATTAAATGATTAATTTTTTTTTTTTAAATTTTTTTTCAGAATTTTAATAGGTTTAGTAAACATACCAGTAGACATTGTAAAAATACCAAAACTGAATTAGGAATTCAACATCAGTTTATTTTGCTATTATCCTAAGATCATTAAACATAATTGTGATATTTTTTACTATGACCAACAGCCTTGCAGACTGAACATTTTCGGCTCTCTTTTAGTTTCTTATTTGGTGGTCTCACTTCTACAGATGGATGGCCCAGCAACATCTGGATGATTGTTAGAAACACATAACTGTTTGCTTCCTGCTTTTGTTGGTCGTGGTATATCCGGTTTCGGACAGACGACAGCTCTAGAGAGTTCAGAAAGACAATAAGGTCTAACCTGTTGTTCATATACTGTAGGTACCACTGGCGTTCTGGTGATAGGCCTTGTGGCACCTTAGCCACAGGCAAACTTTCGTGTTCGACTAAGAGATCTGGATCCCTTTTCAGTTGTTTCACGGATAGAACATTGAATAACTTCACTAGAAATCAGTTTCTTCATTATTAATAGCATACAACATGTCTAAATCATCTAATTCTGACTGGTACAGATCCATCATTCAATTACGAGATAACTAAATAACAATGCACACTGCACACTGTCAGACTGAATAAAATGTGTACAATAAACTGTAAACAGCTCTAAAAACGTTTTAAATTTCCCGCCAAATATATCTGTAAGGTAGACTGTAAACCACCTTTTAACATAGCAATTGTACCTGGACTGAAACAGCGATTAATCTTAAATAAATTCAAAAAAATGTACACTATTTTTAATTGCGTTTTTCTCGGAATTGTATTTCAGACTGTAAGCCACCTTTCTATGTAGCAGGTCACATATATTGACTGCCAGTAACGGTTACATGCTTGCATCATTTATATACTTCGGTAAGGAATCCCCAGAAACACTACAATGTAATGAGCCACTAATTGACACTTTATCTAAATCAGATAAGGTTGTGGTGACATTACTTAGTAAGGCGGGATACCTGGACAAAGGGTATCATCTAAGTGTGGATAATTGGTACATGAGTGTCAGACTTGCGCTATTTTTGCACAATAGATGCACTGGTATCCGGGGAACAATAAAATCAAACCGGGGGATACCGGAACTACTTACTGATACAGTTATGCAGCCCATAAACTCTGCATTTACGAGAAATAAGGAGGGACGCGGCCCTGTACTCGCCATAAAGTACTGTGATAAAAAGGATGTGTTCTTTATATCAACAATTGACAACGCTTCACTGGTTGACAAGAAGCGTCATGTCTGTCATGAGTTACAGTTGACTGAATTCAAAAAACCAGTGGCAATAGAAAAATATAATAAATATATGGGCGGAGTCGATGTTACCGACCAAATGATATCATCTTGCACAGCTACACGTAAATCTCAAACATGGTTTACAAAAGTTGGCCTGAATTATCTTCATCGCTTACTATTGAACAGCTTTCTCCTATATCGGTCAGAAAAGAAATTGAAATATCTGAATTTCGACTGCTATCTACTAGATGCGATTGATCATTTAACCAAAGTACCTACAAGACGAAAATCATATAGCAGTCGTAAATCATCTTTACCACCACGCCTAGAGCTAGAAGGACACAAACTAGAGAAATTAGATCCTACGACTAAAACTAAACGTCCGCAGAAAAGTTGTCGGGTCTGTTGGCAGAACAAGATACGGATACGGTTTGCCCTAGGTGCCCTGGTAAACCTGGACTGTGTACTGGGTGTTTCTTGAAATATAAGCACGTTGATGTTACATGAATTTATGTTTAGTTTCAATGTTTCAATAAAACGGTGACTTTTTAATATACCTATTGATTTGCAAACCACCATTTGATTGATTTATAATTTGTTGAATATACCTATTGTATTTGATATGACAACCGCCGTGGTCGATTTACTCGGGGTAGCCATAATTTTGGCCAGTAGGCTTTGAATACTGTTATAATGTATCTGCAGGGTGATGCTGGGTTTCACCTAGGACTAAGGGAATTGAAATGGTATGTCGACAATGTGCCCATGACAACCGCCGTGGTCGATTTACTGGGGGTAGCCATACTTTAGGACAGTAGGCTTTGAATACAGTTATGTATCTGCAGGGTGATGCTGGGTTTCACCTGGGACTAAGGGAATTGAAATGGTATGTCGACAATGTGCCCATGACAACCGCCGTGGTCGATTTACTGGGGGTAGCCATACTTTAGGACAGTAGGCTTTGAATATATTATAATGTATCTGCAGGGTGATACTGGGTTTAACCTGGGACTAAGGGAATTGAAATGGTATGTCGACTATGTGCCCATGACAACAGCCGTGGTCGATTTACTGGGGGTAGCCATACTTTAGGACAGTAGGCTTTGAATACATTATAATGTATATGCAGGGTGATGCTAGGTTTCACCTGGGACTAAGGGAATTGAAATTGTATGTCGACGATGTGCCCATGACAACCGCCGTGGTCGATTTACTGGGGGTAGCCATAATGTTTGCACCAGCCCGCACATAATTGACTTTTTAATTTGGAATCTCTTTGTCCCAGATAGACCCAGCATCATACTGCAGATACATTTTACATAAAGGACAACGTAAAAATATATTATAAAGGGGAATTTATGCACCAAAATAAATAAGCAAGATAAATAAGCATTAATCAGGCACGCTCCCAGCTATACAGTATATTTCGCTAAACCAACGGAATACTATGATGGCTGTCTAGAGAAAAACTAAAGGACAACGTAAAAATATATTATAAAGGGGAATTTATGCACCAAAATAAATAAGCATTAATCAGGCACGCTCCCCGCTATACAGTATATTTCGCTAGACCAACCGTTATCATCCAAAGGTAAGTACTATGTACAATATCTAAACATTAGAAATATAATTAATCCAACACTACCAAATGGATAAAGGTAAGGGATCGGTGCTGTCATTTGTAGAGAGGAAGCCGCGGTGTCACATGGCGGGATACATTTTGTTCCAGGGAGGTCTGTGTCTGTTAATGTACTGTACACGGACTCCGCGTGTATCCTGTCTATATCTGTGTAGTACCTGCGGAATGCTGTAATCCTGAGATTGTTGATTGGGCATGTGAGGAAATGTTGAAGCAGCATGTACTCGGGAGTGTTAGTCAGGTCTGGGACTAATTCCCTCCTGAAACCCCGGATAACAGATCTGTGTTTATTTAGTAAGCCTATCCTGCAGTGACTGCTCAGTCTGTCCCAGGTAATAGTCGTCCGGGTGTGCGGAACATGTTAGTAGGTACAATACGTTGTGCGATGTGCAGTCGTACGTTCCCGTGATTTTGACCCCCCAGGGGGTCCATGACATATCGGCCATGGAGGGGCACGTCTTACAGCGTGGTTTGTCACATGGGTGGTTTCCTGTCAGGCTCGCTAGGGGTCTCTTTTTGATGAGAATATTCCCCAGGTTGCGGCCAGTGCTGGTAGCAGGGAACAGGTCTATGTCCATGGCCTTCACCCAAGCTCTATGGCGGGATAACATAGGCTTCAATGCGGGTGAAAACCTAGCGTCTATCCCTAGATAGGCCCTGTCTGGGTTCCGACCCGGTGGTGCCGGCTGTGTTCCTCTGAGCTGTTCTGTCTTGTTCTTTGCTTGGTTTGATTAATGCTTATTTATTTTGGTGCATAAATTCCCATTTACAGAATATATTTCTTACATCTACTTTTGTTATGCAGTCCCTAGTCAGCCCTCATTACGGTTTGAATTCTCCAGCGTCTGGCGGCAACCTAAGTCAGTACGTAATGCTAGTTTTGGTCTGAATCTACATATCTCCTATCTTCAAATCTTCAGCCTAGGCCTTCTGCATTCCCCTTTATAATATAATATATTTTTGCTTCTGTTATTTACGAAACATACTATATAGCGGGGAGCGTGCCTGAATAATGTTTATTTATTTATTTTCTTTGGTGCATCATTCCCCCCCTTTATAATATAATATATTTTTGCTTAGGTAATTTAGTTCATTGCACTAGATCTTCAAATCTACTGTATATTAAATTCACTACTTATATTACCCTTATAGGCCTAGGCCTTCTGCAGTTTCCATACCTTACTGCTGTACCGGTCACATTACGTAGGTTTTAACTATATTTTACTGCTCTTTTGTAGTTGAATTCAATTTTGGTCCTGACGATACCCCAATGGGGAGAAATATATTGACCGTTAATTTTAAACTGGGCGATAAACCTCCTGCACCACCCCCCACAACAATTAACAATAACCATCATACCATAAACTATAAACTCAGTTATTATAACGGCCTTCGACCTTTCAGCCCCACAGCCTTTCAGTATCCAAGCAGATGCGGCGATGCGTATAACCCATTAGAATCGAAACACACACTGGTCGGGATCCTTTGCCAACTTGGATCCCGTGACAGTTAAAAACCTACGATGGCGAGATCTGTGATGACGACACGCCAGCGGAACACCAGCACCAACAGTGAGCAAACCTACGACACCCCAGGGTTCGTAGAAGGGGGGGGGGAGTCCACTGCACACCCTGAACGATAGAGATGCGACAATCAGGGAGGCACCGACTAAATAGTACCGGCCCACCATACCGGATTCGCCGAAGAACGACGGTTTGGTTATCGAGAAGGAAGGCGGATGAGTACAAGGAGAAGAGGGATGTGAGTCGACACGGGACGGGAGTGGCGAGAGGAGTACCGGAGTCGCCAGCAAACCAGTGGCTACAGGCGGCGAGCGGCCCACTGGAACGGCAACAGTGGGGCCGACGGTACCACGCCGGACGAGGAGGCGAACTCAGGGAGTTCAGGAGGAAGGCATTGGGACAAGAGTTTGCCTACGACGCTCATACAATGCCACGAGAAAGATCCTCAATAATGCCAAGCCAGGAGGAAGGGTAGACGAGCCTAAGTTAAGCCACAGACTCGGTGAGTGTAATAAACATTTTCACTATCTAGTCCGATTTGGGCAGGGCGAATTGGCAAATGAGAGGGTCGCCACAGAACTGTTTGTATTGTGGCGATCGGGGATAATGCCGTATGGTGTAGTGTACATAGGGCTTTATCTAGTAGATGCGCGGGGGATTAAGTTAGTGGGATGGGTGGGTTTTAACTATGCCAAACCCGAGGTTAATCCAGAAGATTTGGTGTCATCTGTCAGTGAGGCCACTAGCAGGCATGATAAAAATAGTAAAACCACCAGGCAATGGGAGTCCGTCGCAAACCAAAAAGTTCGCTACACCCTCCGAGAAAGCAAGAAGGGTGTTAGAGATAGATCTGGCGTGTCAGCTAGACATGGTCGCGTTGTACCAGAGTGAATTAGAGAGACAGTTGGATGAGGGGACTGCTGCCTTATTAGAAAGGGAAAGGGAGTTAGCGAGAGAATGTAAAGAGAGGGCCGGAAAGGTGGCGAGAGACTATAGAGAGCGGGATGCAAGGGAAGCGGAGTGGGTTGAGAAAGAAATGAACGAGTGTAGAGAGCGGGAGGAGAAGGAAGTGAATGAGCATGGAGAACGAGAGGCAAGAGAAGAGAATGAGCACAAAGAGCCAGACGCGAGGAAAGCTGAGAGGATTTAGAGGGAAAACATGTTGGCCGACCAGAGTATTAGAGACGATAGATAAAAAGAGATGGCCAGTAAGAGAATGTGGGATGATATGCATACCCGGTTGAGGGGGTTAATGCAATACCAGGCGAGACAGAAACGCCGGTTAGAACTGGCAAAGCTGGGTTTATCAGAGAGTGAGGCTGGTTCGAGAAGTATTTATGAGGAACCAGGGGTGATGGAAACTTTTGTTAATACTCCACTTACAGGTACTGGATGGCAAACACAAAACTGGTGTGACCGGACGAATGGGGGGGGGGGGGGGGGGGGTAATGACAATACGTTTAGTGGGAACGATTCTAATAATAACAGAGGCACCTTTCTTACAGGAAATAATGTTTTGGTGGATGATATTAATCTTAATACTGGTATGATAAATAATTAAAAAAATTTAAATAATAATAATATAATAAATAATAATGGTGAACAGAATAATTTAAATAATAATGATGAAGGATTCAATAATAATATAATAAATAATGAAGGTGAGGGTAATGTCGGTATAATTAATATGAGCAACCATGGAGTAAATAATTCGCATGGTGGAGGCCTACAAGGCCGTGTGGAAATGCAGGAGGAGACACAGGCGAATGAACCCAGGGAAAACAGAAACGACGTATCGAGTGGAGGAGAAAATGAAGAGAGAGATGGAAGGGGTGTAATGAGAAGTGATGGGTAGGGGGGGGGGGGGGCTATGGGCACCCCACTGCAACCAGTTTGTGATGAGAGGGGGGGGGGGGGCAATAAATTCCAAACAGATGTCGGTGGGAAATATGCGTGGTGAATCAAGTGAACCATGGCTCCCAATGAAGGAGAAAAATAGGGGGGGAAATAGGCGCCCTACAGATGTCGGCGGGGAATGCATGTCCTGAGTCAAGTTAACCGGGGCTCCCAACGATGGAGGAGAGTAGAAGGTCAATGAATATCTACGAGGTCATACAACCGGGTAGGGGGAGAAGCGTTCATGCCGCAAGCGGCCAAACGAGGGAACGGATGGTAGAGTTCATCTGGGAGGTCGATACGAGATCTCATGACCGTAGATATAACGCCGGGAGTAAAAGATGAGAGGAGGACGATAGGGATGAGCGAGGAAATATTGCTACGGGCAACCAGAGGTGTCGAGATAGGACGGACAGCTATCCTTCGATAGTTGAAGTGGAAGGAGAGAACCGGTGGGGTTGTACTTCGGGAGATTAACATCGCCCTGGAAGGACACAGCCTGGCGATGTATATTATACACCAGGAGAGGGGTATAGAGTATACCAGGAGGAGGAGGATGAGAGAAAAAGGGATCGGAGGGAAACTTCCCATTGGAACGTAACTGCCGATCAACAATATGGTACTCGCCCGGAGGAGTTCTCGGAATATTCGAGAAGATTAAACCTCGGTCCGGAGAACCACATTCAGACTGCAGGACATACTGTAGTGTCTTACTGCACATACTATAGGCCATGCTTGGAGAGATAGTGTAGGTGATAGGGTAACGTGAATGCCGGGATTGGACCCGGAAGTTGTGGCTTACATACCAGTAAGTAGGGAAGAACCCGTTAGGCCTATACCGGTACCTGCACACCAGTATGACTATAACATGGAAGGATACAACAAAGACCCAGGGGAAGGGGGGGGGGGGGGGTATTGAGATAAGTGTATGGGTCCCAATATAATGACATCTACCCCAGTGCAGAATGTAACACCGGTGGGGGGGGGGGGGCGGGGGCAGGGTAATACACTGTATCCACAATACACCACACAATAAAATAAGAATTGCAACCCCCTCAGATCCAAATAAGTCGTGCGATACCAAGATATGGAGGGAACCATTACCCCCAATGATATATCATACCCAAGGAAAGCATCACCAGCATGCAAGGAACCTACATTCGCACCCTCAAATGCATTGGGAATTCAAGCAATGGGAATGGCAACACCCATTGATGCATTAAAAACTAGAATAGAGTTACCACCAGTGGAACCTTTCAAGTTCGACGGTAGCAAACTGGAAGAATATTTACAGTTCTGGAGGATGTATAGTAACGAGATTCTTACAAAGAATCTGACACAGGCGGAGTGCCTTAAGTACTTACAAGTATATACAGTGGGGCCAGCCTATGATATTGTGAGGCAATACCAATGAATCGAAGGAGGTTTTATAGCAGCGTGGCAAGCCTTGGATAGGGAATTTGGCCATCTGGTGAAGATTATCTGACAAACCTTAAGGGGAATAACATCGGGCGGACTAGGGGATAACCCCGTCAGTAATAAAGCTTTCACAACCAGAATAGAGAAAGCATTGATAGTTTTAAAGACGCTAGAAGCACCATACAAACTTAATGCTTTAAATAACATCACAACCATAGCGCAGGTACTACCGTTATGGTTAAGGAATAAATGGAGAAAGATTGCTTTCTCCACTTGAGAAAAGAAGGGTACGGAGCCGGGGTTGGAAGAGATGTCGAACTTCCTTAACTATGAAGCAGAGTTAATAACGGATCCAGTATACAGTGAGGACAGCCGGGGCGAAGTACCGAAAGTGGAATATAATCGACCTAGTACACCATAGTAGCCTAGTACACCTAGTACACCTAGTACATCCGCCCAAGTACACCGAGACCGACGAAACTAGAGGCCAAACGATGGCAACAAGCACCACGGGTATTAAGAGGAAAGGGACAGTGTTGCTTGGGGTAGTACCAGTGAGGATGATAGGGGAGAAAGGACTATCGTTATCAATAACAACCTTGATGTTGATCAATAGTGGAGTAGCATTTACGCTGATGGAAGAAAGGGTGGCCGAGAGGTTGGGATTGAAGACTAAGCCAAGCAAGATGGCCGTGACCATGATAATTTACTTTACTTTACTTTTTTATCCACTTAGATGAGGTCATGAAGATGAGAACGGGACGATGCCAGATAGGGGCAATAACACCGGAATGTAACTATGGGGCTACCATCGAGCCCATCCACATAACAAAATCGATCAACATCAACGCCAGGCAGCCGACGAAAATCGAAACCGAGCAGTACTGGTACTTGGATGATATCGATTTCTCATACGCTGGGTTGCATAGAACGTCTAGTCAGAAGCTCAAAGCAGCTGATGACCAAGCTCATGAACAATCACATAGTGACCGAGGATGTGTTAAGGACAGTTCTGGTGAAGTGCGAGGGGATAATCAACAGCTGACCGCTGTATCCCAAGAACGATGATCCAGAGTGCTGAATGTTCTGACACTCAGCACAACTTCTGATGGAGAGGCCAGCGACGATAGACATGCGGAATATCGACCCAGATGATATAAACTCGCGTCAGAGCTGGAAAGTGGCTAAGGCGATAAGTGCAGAGTATTGGAAGAGGTGGATTCAAGAGTACCTGCCAATGCTGCACAATGAAGCAAGTGGAGGAATAGTGAGAGGGAGCTTAGGAATTTGTGACTTAATAATCATGACTGATGACACAATTATCAATAATCACTGGAGGTTAGCCAGGGTAGTCGAATGCTACTCCAGTAATTTTTTATGTTTACCAAGGCAACCAGAGTTCCAAAATCGAAATCTCAGAATCTTTGCTGCTTTGCCTACCAGTACTGTAGTCCTGCCTTATACTGGTACTGGTATAAATTTTTAAGGTATTCTTTCTATTGCTGAAGTGTAGTCTACAACTACTACTAGCCTTCGTTGCTGTCTTACACTGTTACAGGTACCCCACGGGTACCCCTACGTTGACTACACATAATTGGTAACCATCATTTATGTAAGGCATTCATTTTGGCTCTCTTGTCATAAAATGAAATTTATACTGGATGGGAAGTAGTACTGGATAATTTATAATTATTTTTGTATTACCTTTGCTATAATCCTACCTAATGTGGAACATTGTTATGTTATAGATAAATTTAA
Organism: Nemertoderma westbladi; assembly: GCA_032718475.1. Lineage (NCBI taxonomy): Eukaryota > Metazoa > Xenacoelomorpha > Nemertodermatida > Nemertodermatidae > Nemertoderma > Nemertoderma westbladi. The sequence goes on from JAUCBJ010008788.1 coordinate 51,313, forward strand.
AAGGAAGAAAATTACTAAATTAGTAAATTATATTGATAAATATTCAGTTTACAGAAATTAAATGCTTAATATGTACTCCCAACACCCCAATAAAGTTATTCTCATAGTATCTCCAAGTTGTTCCCACTATTTCCTCTCATATTCCACCACCAATTATTTTAATTTCCAATATTTACGAGCAGCCATACAGTTTGTTGATCTGGTAGACATCACTATCTCTAACCTGGTTTGGATAAGAAATGTATCCTCCACTTTTGGTTGTGATGGCGTAGCAACCGCAACAAGAGAACGTGTTGCTAGCGTAATGCATGATGCTCCTTATGTCGTAGGCACTGCCCAAGGAATCAATATTGTTGTTAATGTTGAAGTTGCCGCTCTGGCCACTCTGTATGCAGTTCCAGTTGATGTTGACGTAGTTGTTACGATCCGGTCTCGCTTGTTCGTGGAAGAATCCAACAGCATGCATGAGCTCATGGAAGGCAAGCGACGGGCTGTCGCAGTTGCCCATGCGGAGGTCCTGCCACCCACCGCGACGACCAATGTTGGAGTAACCATAGCAACCGCTACCACTGAATATGTTGATGTAGTCATTGTGCCCATTACGAGGTACAAATTTGAGGCATGTTTTCTGTTCCCACCAGCTGAAAGCAGTCAGCAAGGACTGCCTAGCGTAGGAACCAACTCCATTGAAGTAGTAAGGTACCAGGTATTTACCATTTGATGAGTAACCTTTCCATAAACCACCAGACCAGCTGATTGCTCCTTTTCCTTCATTGTTTACTAAACTGTTGATGTATTCTCTTAAATCCGCATCGACTGCAATATCACCTTCAAACATTTCATCTGGGTGGCCCTCGGGAAGGCATTCGCAAACATAACAACCATCATTATCCTTGGCATAACCAAATGGACAGGTCTTTGAACAAGTTGTGTCATCAATGCGATCACAATGTTCCTGATTATGTGCTAGAGCAAGTATTGGTAGAATAAGTAGCAGCAGCATTTTGAATTGTTTTTAAATGAATTCAAATTAATTTTTTTGAACTTAACTATAAATATTTATAAATAAATAAACAGTACCTATTTATAAGTAAATAAACAATACCTATTTATAAGTAAATAAACAATACCTATTTATAAGTAAATAAACAATACCTATTTATAATAACTAACCTACTAAGGGTTTCTTTCTCTCTAATCTGCGCTGTAAAATGAATGTAATGTTCATGTCTTTATGAATAACGCATTGATTGATTATTGACCAACATTGGTCAAAAAATATACAGAATTACAATTTGGATTTGAGCCTTTGAATAATGTTGCAGATTTACTGAGTAACACTAATTGCACCTATTCTGGTGTTGAGTAATAAAATACTAATTGCACCTATTCTGGTGTTATCCTTCATATTTTACTTCAGGCAAACCTTGTTTACTTAGATGTGGGGAAAATTGTATATTCGTATTGAGTATTTATGTGACTTTTACATATAATACACAATGCATGCAGTTACTAAGATCCAATTTAGGTTAAGTCACTTCCCTTGTATACACATATACCTGGCTCTAAGTATTGTTGGTTCGAACCAGCATGTAGATTTTTGTTTCGGGATGATTGCT
>JAUCBJ010008789.1:0-58900 GCA_032718475.1 Nemertoderma westbladi
CATGCTGGTTTCCGCACCATTGCAGGTGTATTATATTTCTATAGTGTTACCTCCTGAAATACTATACAATAGCGCCTACACCTGTGATACAATAGGCCTGGTGTAATGGTGTTGGTGTACGTACGTATTTAATCTTTAATTTTTAATCCGCTACCGGTACTGGCTGACTGTTGTCTGGGTGTTTACCGCTTGTGTTTCCATCCACAATCGACATGTGCGTCGTAGTCCACCACGCAGTTGCCATTGGTTGGTGACTTGGTTTGTCTGTTGCCTGTCCGTCAACCTCACACTCTGACTACAGGTCGAATGCGCAATGATCTGGCCATCTACCGGTACAAGGTGCCAGATGGGACGAGACAACATTGGGTTGATGAGAGGCGAGTCTGTGGTCTGTCTGCACGGATACCGGTCTGTCGTACCAAATATGTGTAAATATTGGTGTTTAGGTAATAATATAGTTGTGGACTGATCCTGTATAAATAACCGAATCCATCGATCATTTATTTAATTAAAAAATAAACCGGAATTTTGTTTCTTCTATTAATCAACCACATAATGGCATCCAAAGACAAATTAGATATGAGTTTAGATGACATAATTTCTACGAGTCGTGGTGGAGGGCGCGGCGGTGGTGGTGGTGGGCGTTGGAGGGGCGAGGGCGGTGGATTTAGGGGCGAGAGCGGTGGATTTAGGGGCGCGGGGGGTGGAGGACGAGGCGGCTATGGTAGACCCACTCCCTACTCCCGTCCGCAGGCCCTCCCGGACCAATGGGAACACGATATGTTCTCGGATTCGGGGCCCCCCGGTGCCAGCGCTCGTAGGTTCGGAGGTGGTTCCGACGGGACCGCTAAACTCCTTATCTCCAACCTCGATTGGGGCGTCAGCGACGCAGACGTGAAGGAGTTGTTCTCCGAGTTCGGGGCGTTGCGTCGAGCAGCGATCCACTACGATAAATCGGGGAGGAGTTTGGGGACCGCGGAGGTTGTTTTCGAACGAAGAGGGGACGCAGTCCGAGCGATGAAGCAGTACAATGGGATCCCGTTGGATGGTCGAACCATGGAGATCCAGATGGCGTCCTCGGATGTCGGAGGATGGCGGGGCGGTGTGGGGGAAAAGGCCGCTAACGGGGGCTACGAGGATAATGGGGGGAGTGTTGGGGGTCGGTTAGGGGGAAGGGGCGGTCAGCGATATGGGGGCGATCGATGGGGACGCGATAGGATCACGGCTGAGGATTTGGACGCCCAACTCGAAGCCTACACAGCCAATGCATCCCGATCCGCCTACACCTAGATACATTTACGTAACTGAACATCCGTTATAACTATGATTACGTAACTCCACTTCCGGTTTAACCATTAAAAACTATAGATCCGGCGGTTATTGGACGAGTTTCTGCAATATATTTTTATGTTACTAAGGAGACGAACGGCATTTACTTTCAAATACTTTTAAAAGGCTTTGTAATACTATTCTGCGTTAAATACTTTTTTTATATTATATAATAATATCAGGTTTTAGTATTATTTTGTTTGTCTAAGTTTTATCGTGACATTCAAAGAATCCATCCTTCAGGTTTATTATATACAATACAATGTTATTTAATATCCATAATATATATCAGGTGTTCATTTAATTGCACTGCTCTCATATTCAAGGCTACTTATATACTTTACAATATCAAAATGTCAAATTTCAGATATTTGTTCGTTATTATTATAGTGATTTAGTGATACAACAGCGGCTTTACAAGGATTCCAAATCTGTAAAGACATCTTTTTATAAAGTGATTTAGACAGCAGATTTGGAACCACCACAAAGGTATCCATAATAAAGTAAGTTAAGTATCACCCAATTAATATAACTATTGTGGGATATCGTGTCGTCTATATTGTATATAATATATTATACCGTGACTCTGTATTCGGTGCGATTATTAATATTATACTGTGTCAATTAGGAATAACCAACCTATTTTATATACCGGTACCGGTAGGATATTATATATACCGGTAGGATATTTTATTTAGTTCGCTGTCGATTTGGGTTCGTTATTTGTTGGTAAATGCAGTTCCGTTATTTGAGTTTTATGAGAAATATTATTAATTGAAAGATTTTATATTCGTTTTAAGTTCCTCAGCATTCAAAAAACAAAGAACAAAAAACGCTTCGAACCAAATAAGATGTGGTAAATCAATGAGAACATACATTTTAAAGTATGGAGTTAAATTTGAAAGCGAGAGATCATTTCTTGTCTATGGCATACTTTGGGTGTGTTGGGTATCAATATCGTTAAATATATCGCGACATAACTGGCCATACATTGCGTTCCTTCGGTCAATTTATGGTTTTATCGTGTCATTTAATGAATGATACTGACTAGCCACCACGTTTCCTATTGCCAGTCGGCTGCCATACAAAATGATCACGCACAGAGTGATCAGTTCTATGATAGTACTCGTCAGCAAGTCGCATCCGTCAGGACTGCAGGGTGGTGCTTGGTTTTGACATTAAGATGTTTAGTTACTTATGTTTTTCTCATACACTTGGCGTTATTATAACATTGAAAGGAATATATTATAATATAATAAGTAATTATTGTTAACAATGTTGTTCTAAATAGTAAAATTTGTTTTGAGTTTAGAGACAGCGGGGGAGGGGGGGGGGGGGACTTGACGCAGATCCAATCAATGTTAAATATCAATTAATGGAAAGCGGCAGGTTACAGTGGCACGTTATTCTAACCAAAACAATAAAACAAAACAAGTCAGTAGAACAGGTTGTAGTTTTAGTTTCAGTTACAGTTGTTATTTGCGTTATGCCCTGGAGAGGGATGAATTGTGATTGCATCGAAAGTTCCCGATATCTGAATTTTATGATTGAAGTTATTAGCATTTTTCTTCCTCAAAATTAAAACAACTATGTGAAAGAATATTTGTAATAAAATCAGATTCATTCATAATTTGAAAACCCATGATCCAACAATAGGAAGGGGTTGTCCGCCTGATTTTTGCCTGTCTGTCTGTCCGGCCAGTGTGTGGTTGTGGGGGGGGGGGGGGGGGGGGGGTGTATATCTCAAAAACTCAAGCAGGTACACAAAAATTTTAACGCAACTATTTATCAATTAGTATCTAGTTGTTGAATAAAGAAGTTGGGAACGATTCGATGTGCGATATTCGAAATATTAGCATATTATCAAGATTATAGAACGCGAAATTAAATACACACAACTATACTTTGACAGCTGAACAACATTTCACTACTTTTATTGACAATTGGAGTTACGTAATAGCGTATTTACGCTATTAGAGTAAAAACGCTATTAGTTACGTACATTAAGTATAATATTATTATTGTTCTATCCCTATTCAGTGAGTTTGTATAATGTCAAGAAGTACATCATTTATATAACGTATGTATCTATAGGGCCTAGTTGCGGATATAGGGTTAACATTTCACACAGCGCAGTAATTGTAATCATTACTTGTTTATTACATTAGATGGGGGAGGCAGTTTTTTGGTTGATGCAAGTCATTCTTGGTTTGCATCTTCCAATCCCATATGTTTTTTGGAGGAGTCTGTTTAAGCCATCTTGATGTCGTTCTAGTAAATATTTGAATATTATTTATTTACGCAAATTAATATAAAAACCAATTAAATTAAAACGGACTCGCCGTTAATATAACAGTATGGTCGACCCCTAAAGCCGCATCAATAACAGTCCGACCCATAATAACCCTCATGGGGAAACTGTGATCAGTTAGGTGTCCCAGACCCAGACAGCCACCAGTGTTGGTTCCCCACATGTACAACTCCCCAGACGAGTTAATGGCACCGAAATGTTTCAAACCGCATCGGAGTTTAACAACCTTCGAGTCGTCGTCGTCGTTGGCTCGAAAAAACATCTCTGGAACTCGAGTAGGTACCGAGGATGACGTCACACGGGGCCCCAAGCCCAGGGTCCCGTGGCCCCAGGTGTAGACGCCGCCTCGGTCATCCACCAACCCGCACACTGACTCGCCGCACGCTACATCCACCGCCGCCGCCGCTCCATGCGGCAACGGAATCCGCCGCGACCGAGGAAGTTGCGTCGACTCGGAAACCGAACCGAACTGCCGGAACTCAGAGTTGCCCCATCCGAACAACTCGCCCGTCTCTGACACGGCGAGGTTACAATCCCCGAAGGTGGACACCTTGCAAACCCGATGTCCCACAATGTCCCCTACCACGTGAGTCGGGACGTAGTTCGTCGTGTAACCTCCATTACCAAGCTGTCCATCACCATTCCAACCAAAACAGAGAACTTCGCGACTATCCGTTAGCAGTACAGTGTGATCTCTTCCGCAAACAATATCCTCAACCTTAAAATCGATATTAATCTTATGAATTAAACTATTTTCCGAGTACTTTTCTCCATCTATAATCGGTCTACCGCACTGTCCGAAAGTATTATTACCTAAAGTATAAACACTACCGTCTCCACACAGTACGACGGTATGAGATCTACCGCACACAACCTTACGAATCTTCACCCCGGCGGGTAAACTTAACACGATCCGAGCGGGATTTATTGCAAAGTGTAGGTTATTTTCCCGGGAGTGTGGAGCAGGTTGGAAACCAAGTTGGCAGAATGTGTTTAGCCCCATTCCGTATAACTCACTCCTACTGCTTATTAAAGTAAACCCGTAACCAGCGGCGATGCTGCATACCTTGAGTTTAAGGTCCCGTAACACGTAGGGGGAACTCTGGTACTTGCGTGGTCTCAGGCGTTGTTTACGTTGGGGTTTAACGAACGTAGGGACCCCTAACGCCCCGGTGAAGGAATGCCCGCAGACGAATATTCGATAGATGGTGCGGTCTTGAGCTGGTTTGTTGGGGACGAATTCGTATGTGGGTATTTCTGTTGCTGAGGTGATATCCTTAGTCACAATGGTCCTGCCATCAGTGCCATGGAGTTTCCCATCAATATGAGTCAGGCGTGGGCGCCAAAGAATGTTAATATGACGATACATAATTTCTTAAGAAGCTGATTCCAACTGGATTCACATATTATTGTTTTGTAAAATGATTTACAAAAGCAATTTGAGTAGAGTGTAGAGAGCAACTTGGCTGAGACTCAACTGCAACTTCGGTATACAATTCCCATTTCAAATCTCCCGCCATACAGCCATACATTTTATGGCTAGGAAATTAATTATATACACCTACTATACACCTGCTGCCAGGTGCAGATGGCCGTGAAGTGCACATGAGAACACTCTACTCCTGACCAGCCATCGGTAGATCAACATCTGCCTGGCCAGGCCATATACAGATATACCCCTGCAGCCAAGTATATGGGTCCTTAATCCAGGACCAAGGGCGTCCTTCCTTATCACAGAATGTAGGGGGTCCTAGTTACACGACCAGATTAGCCCTAGTAAGAGGGTCTATGCAGCCACAGGTGGCACCTCCTTAATGCTGCATGGAGGTTGCAAGTTTTCTTGTTAAATGACCTAGAATTTTATTAAAAGCCGTATAAAAATTCTTAAAAGGTTGTATCAAAATTTCAAAAAGTTATGGAAAGTCATCCGATTGTATATTATCATCCTGATGATGTAGGCCTATTCTAGAATATTTATAAACGCAGTACTGTAGTTAATTAACTTTTACGAATTTTCATATAACTTTTACGAATTTTTATATAACTTTTACGAATTTTTATATAACTTTTAATTTAGTATATGTTTTGAAAATTTCTATATAACTTTTAAGAATATTTATACAGCTTTTGCTAACGAAAATGGTGCTTAAAGTACTATTATGAAATTTGTAGTAGTGTAGTAGGTCGAATAATAGTAGTAATTCTATAATTCCATGTCACCCAGTTATTTATTACTATAGTGGGGTCGCTTAAGGCTGAAATATAGCAAAATCGTTAATTGCTGGACAAAAGCATGAAAATGTGACTATATATGTAAAAAAATGTGTAGATTAATCTGAGCCTGTGTACCAAAAAAATTGACTACTTCCCTAGCAACAGGGTGACTTTTTCATAGCAACCGGATACTTTTGGTCGTATCTGTTATTGAAACTCGCCATATAGAAAAATTACGATTATATTACTGGGTTGGTTTAAAAATAGAAGTCGAGTACACGTTTCCATAGCAACAAGGTGACCTTTCCCTAGCAACCGTTGTATATTTAATGTAATTATGATTGAAACTTGGACACGTGTATCAGAGCCAATGTTATTACTAACAATCTTCTATTGCTAGACAGGTTGATTATCCCAAGTTTCAATCATAATTTCATTAAATATACAGCGGTTGCTAGGGAAAGGTCTCCTTGTTGCTATGGAAACGTGTACAAACTTATATTATAAACTAACCCAGTTATATAATCGTAATTTTTGTTTATGGCGAGTTTCAATAACAGAAACGATAAATTTTACCCGGTTGCTATGAAAAAGTCACCCTGTTGCTAGGGAAGTAGTCAATTTTTTTGGTACACAGGCTCAGATTAATCTACACATTTTTTTACATATATAGTCACATTTTCATGCTTTTGTCCGGCAATTAACGATTTTCACCTTAAGCGACCCCACTACTACTGTAGGGTAACATACGGAAGCCCATAGCGGCCAGGAAACAAACATTAATGTGGGATACAAACATTAATGAGGAGCACATTAATGAGGGACACAAACATTAATGAGGGACACAAACATTAATGAGGGACACAAACATTAATGAGGGGCACATTATTGAGGGACACAAACATTAATGAGGGACACAAACATTAATGAGGGACACAAACATTAATGAAGGACACAAACATTAATGAGATACACAAACATTAATGAGGGGCACATTAATGAGGGACACAAACATTAATGAGGGACACAAACATTAATGAGGGACACAAACATTAATGAAGGACACAAACATTAATGAGATACACAAACATTAATGAGGGACACAAACATTAATGAGGGACACAAACATTAATAAGGGACACAAACATTAATGTGGACACAAACATTGATGTGGGACACAAACATTAATGAAGGACACAAACATTAATGAGATACACAAACATTAATGAGGGACACAAACATTAATGAGGGACACAAACATTAATGAGGGACACAAACATTAATGAGGGACACAAACATTAATGAGGGACACAAACATTAATGAGGGACACAAACATTAATGAGGGACACAAACATTAATGAGGGACACAAACATTAATGAGGGACACAAACATTAATGAGGGACACAAACATTAATGAGGGACACAAACATTAATGAGGGACACAAACATTAATGAGGGACACAAACATTAATGAGGGACACAAACATTAATGAGGGACACAAACATTAATGAGGGACACAAACATTAATGAGGGACACAAACATTAATGAGGGACACAAACATTAATGAGGGACACAAACATTAATGAGGGACACAAACATTAATGAGTGACACAAACATTAATGAAGGACACAAACATTAATGAGGGACACAAACATTAATGAGTGACACAAACATTAATGAAGGACACAAACATTAATGAGGGACACAAACATTAATGAGGGACACAAACATTAATGAGGGACACAAACATTTATAAGGGACACATTAATGGGGACTGTGAGGTCCACAAAGAATGAACAAATCTCGTTCACACATTGTTGACCCGTTGGGTCGTTTTACCACTCCACTACTACGGGGTAACCCGATAACTGATCTGAGTATACAAGGAAGTGGCGTCCCGCGAGTTGGAACAAATCCAAAGGGGAGGATTGAAATGGACGCATGGGGATGGAGTCATCCATAAACTTATCCTTGGGGTGGCTGCGAAGTAGACCCTGGCACGTGTCGCACTGCCCTACGAGGCGCTTGATGTCGGCGTTAATGCTGGGCCAGTAAAGTAAACAGCAGTTCACGCCCGCTGTTTTGTGCGGGTGATTCCCAAGTGAGACTCTCCCTTCCCATGAGGGGGTATGTAGAAGTCTACCAGTACGACTGGTCTACCTTTATTGCTCCACTGTTCTTTGGTTCCTTAGTCGCTCCGGTTGCAATACAGTGGCGTTTGTTTATACAGTATAACTGGTAACTGTTTATTACCTATGCTACAGTAATATCCCTTTTTATGCATCGTATGTCGGCTGCCTTCCAAGCGCCACAATGCGGCAGTTTGTCTCCAAATTTATGCACTGTCCCATCTCATATTCCTCTTCCTTTGCACATCTATAGGCTTCACGGCTTACGGAAGGAAGGCCCGTGTTGATGCAATTGTGTACTTTGCTATTTTAGATTACTTATTTTACTAAATTTAAGTTCAAAAAACACCACTTTTATTGATAAAGCCGATTGCGTCATAATATTATATATTCCTTACTAGAAATCGTCTACTCTGGCATATTTTAACATTTGACGCCATCTAGTGCCATTATCTGCATATCCAACTTGTTTCGGTGTCCCATTGGTTCTAAGCTCCTCGCTGTTCAACCTGTATATAACACGATTGGTTCTATGGTTTATTCACTTGTTATTGTTATTCTTTGAAAGTAAAATCACATGCCCATGCAGGGCTGTTAATCCCAGTCAGATTTTGATGACTGGCGATTATTACAAGTCGAAGTTTAAAGTCAAAGTCCTAAGTCGAAGTCTGAATTGTTTATAATAATTAATAATTGAATTGTTTATTGTTATATTTGATATTCTACTGGTAAACTCAATTTGTTATTATTTGGTTAATATATTGCCGATATTACAAAATCAAGGGAGTTTTACACGCGCCACAACCAGGTAGGTCTAAGCATTATTGATAACCTGGACAATTGTATCAGATCCACGTGTGCTGCCTTATCTCTAACCTGATAAATAAATAAATATATGGCGACATTTCAGTCTCATTCTAAGCGAAGCTCTTATTATTAATTACATCACGATTGAGAGTTGTCACAAATTGAATACTGTAGTGATATCAATATAATTAGACCAAAGACTTGTAACAATACGTTTCCCCTAAAGGGAAACACAATCACCAGACTTGAGTCCTTACAGAATTAATTAGTCAGACATTTACTTGTTATATCGTGTTGTCACACACTATCGGTACTGTATACCAGCGAAATATAATAGATGATCAAATACCGTATTAGATTGACTGAAACACAGAGCAAATCAATTCATCGTGGGAAAAAGGGGAAACAAATCGATACACAAGAGCGGCCTTCGTTGAAGGTACACAAGCGCCATTACCGTTCAGTGTTTCAGACCGGACATTCAGCCCTCGTTTTTGCATGGTTTATCAAGTAACAAGAAGAAGTCACAATATATGAATATTGAGATTAGAAAACATATTTTTTATCAAATGCGCTAACAGCGCGTGCCCTGTGCTATGCCCCGACTTACTTCGCTGGTACTGGGATTTTACTCTTCAATCGGTATTGGGGGACGCTGCATTACAGTGGTTGGTTATTTTGACTAATCGGGTGTAGATTGCGCTGTAGTCGCTGTGTTTCCTTAATTGCGAGTTCCCTAGCCTGGCAGAATTCCACTGTGTCTGCCAGGTCGAGTCTCGGCTTTTTAGCGAAGACTTCCTCCCTTGGTTTTTTATTGGTGAGTCCGCATACCAGGAGGGTAAATTTCCAGTCGCCCAGCGTAATATCGGTAACGTGGGCATCATCAAAGGCTTCTTGGAGTCACACCCAGTATTCGTTGAATGTTTGTCGCTCCACCTGTCAGTTTTTTAGTAATTGGTACCAGTCCACCATAATGTTATGCTGGGCGCTTTTTGGCACTTTTGAAGAATTATCAAAAAAGAAAGACAGGCATCTGGCTGTTATCTTTGTTGACTTCTTTAAGGCCTTTGATTCAGTCTCTCGCTCACGTATGTTTAGCATCCTTTCATTATATGGGATTCCTGATGAAATTATTGCAGCAATCAGATCAGTATACTGTACGATGGTTCGACAACATTTGTGTCTACTGTTGACGGTGATACAGAACCATTTGAAGTGTTTGGGGCGTCCTCCAGGGAGACACACTTGCACCATACTTGTTCATAATTGTGGTTGACTATGTTCTACGCATGTCCTTATGATAACTCCACCTACTGGCTCCAGAAGTCGAGGAAATCCTGCAAAGTACCTAAGCTAACTGATCTAGACTTTGCTGATGACTTAGGAGTACTCTCAGAATCACTAGAGGAGCCCAACGGCTCCTCAGCTCATTAGAACATGCTGCTTTTAGTGTTGGTCTTTTTTTAACTCCAGAAAGACCAAAATTTTGACAGTTAACTTTGAAAGTCCTCAGCAAGTCTCTGATCGGATGAGCATACGCTCAAAGGATGGTATGCTTGAGCATGTGGACGACTTCTGTTACCTGGGATCATGGATCCGGAAGTCAGGTGAGGACCTTCGAATACGTAAGGGAAAGGCATGGGCAGCCTTGAATAGGCTTTCCAGGATTTGGAAGTCACAGAGAATTAATCGGAAACTTAAGGTCCGATTATTTAGAGCAGCAGTAGTTCCAGTACTCCTCTACGGAAGTCCATGCTGGACTCTAACTGCTGAGGACACCAAATCTCTGGATAGCACATTCACAAGAATGCTACGCCGGGTTCATTGTGTCAAGTACAATGCACACATCTCCAACCAGACACTATATAACATTGGAGGTGTCTCATTGGTTCCCCCAAGCTTGACACTAGAACAAAATCGCCTCCGCTTTGCAGGACATTGCTTTCGCCGTGAGGACCAGCCAGTGCATAATCTTGTACTTTGGCAGCCTCATGGAGTTAATAAGTATGGTGAACAGCCCATGACTTTCTTGAGACGCATCTTAAAGGACACTGGCCTTGAAGATGCGGATGATCTAGCAAATGTCATGGGTGATAGGGAGTTGTGGCGGCGCAATTTTGTTGACAAGCCGGCACAGCATTCTTAAAAATGCAGCAGCAATGCAGCATTCCGATCCTAGTAGTAGTAGTATGCTGGGCGCGTATGTGATCGTGGATACACATCAAGATTTTGTTTGACATATTTTGACAATTTTGATTGACAATTTTGTACTCATTTTTTTTTATAAGAGTAACATTAATTCAATGTAATATGTATGCCTACTCATTTTAAAATGAGTACCCCATTAATTCAGAAAATCTTGCAATTTTGTACTCATATTTTAGCCAATCGCGAATTTGCCATTCATCTTTGAATAATTGACACCCATCTTCTAGCCAATCGCGAATTTGCGCCTCATCTTCGAATAATTGCTACCCATCTTTTAGCCAATCGCGAATTTGCCCCTCATCTTTGAAAATATTCAAACATCTTTTAGCCAATCATTGATAAGGCCTTTTCCAAATAAGGCCTTATCAATATAAGGCAATATTTTCCGAATTAATGGTGTACTCATTTTAAAATGCGAACATAATTCATTGAATTAGTGACTCTTATAAAAATATGAGTATAAAATTGGTGTACTTATTTTAAAATGAGAACATAATGCTATCGAATTAGTTACACATATAAAAAATAATTATTTATAATAATTAATAATAATAATTATTATTATTTTCTTCTGCCTTAGCGCAGTTGGTATTCAAGAGCACCGAATGCAGACTGGACAGACTACTAATGAGGTTCTGATTAAGGATATGGGAGGCAGTTGGCGACTCGCCCTCGCGTCAGCAGATGATAATGGCAATGGTGGAATTGGTCTATTGATGAATCCAACTGCACAATGCACATGCAGCATTGGACAAAATAGACCAAATCTCTAACCGCATCATCCGTTGCCACTTCTCATGTTCTGGAAGACTGGCTAAGAAGTTTCCTAAGGTGGTTCTGATTGTGTGCTACTCTCCAACTAGTGTGTTGCCCATGTAGAGGAGGTGGTAAATTTCTACTAGAATCTACAAGCAGCTACTGATGGAGTGGATCAGCATTCTTAACTTCCTTTCCATGCATGCATTAACGTGTAACATCAGATACTTCCTGTTTGTCGTGTGGGGCGAGCCACGAAGTTGGCGGAGCCTTAGCGAATTGACACTGTTAGGGGGTGGGTCAATTTATGCAAATAGTTGTCGTCGTCGTCGTCGTCGTCGTTGTCGTCGTCGTCGTTGTCGTCGTCGTCGTTGTCGTCGTCGTTACGATTTTGACATGCTAATAACTTTGTCGGATTTAAAGCTGCCAAGTTGAAAATTTGTAGGTATCAATATAAGCAAAAGTTGAGATTTTTGAGAGACTTTCAGACACCATCAGTGCAATGGTCTCCCGCTAGAGGGCCACATGTCTAAACATTAAATGGCCACCCATTTCTTTGCTTTTAATCCGTTTAAGCTGAAACTTGGGAAGTATGTACTAGACCATTAGCTGTAAATTTCAAAGGAGGCTAATCTGTCTGCAGTTCTCCAGTCTGCCGCTAGAGGGCGAAATGTCCCGAATGTGAAATTATTCTTCCATTTAGTTGTTTATGATCTGATTACGCTGAAACTTGTCATATATGTACTAGATGACATCCTGAGTCTTTGTGTGGATTGTAATCGGTCCGAAGTTTTCCAGTCTCCCGCTAGAGGGCCACATGTCTAAACATTAAATGGCCACCCATTTCTTTGCTTTTAATCCGTTTAAGCTGAAACTTGGGAAGTATGTACTAGACCATTAGCTGTAAATTTCAAAGGAGGCTAATCTGTCTGCAGTTCTCCAGTCTGCCGCTAGAGGGCGAAATGTCCCGAATGTGAAATTATTCTTCCATTTAGTTGTTTATGATCTGATTACGCTGAAACTTGTCATATATGTACTAGAAGACATCCTAAGTCTTTGTGTGGACAGTAATCGGTCCGGAGTTTTCGAGTCTGCCGCTAGAGGGCGAAATGTAGGAAAGTGATAACCTTTGCGAATTCCTTGATCTTAATCTATTTAAGCTGAATTTTGGAATATACAGTACCGGTATGTACTAGACCACATGCCTCGTCTTTGTGAGGAAGGTGATCGATCCGTAGTTCTTTAATATGCCGCTAGAGGGCTAAATGTATGAAAGTGAAAACCTTCCAACATTTCGTTATTTATGATCCGTCAATCGGAAACTTGGTAGATATGTAATAGACCATAGGCTGTGGCTTTGTAGGGAAACTAATCCTTCCTTCTTCAGTTACCCAGTCTCCCGCTAGAGGGTTAACGTTTTCCGGGAAAATCTTCTCCTATGTTTTTATAATCCTTTCGAGTTGATACTTAGCATTAACTCATTTCACGTGCTGCGCGAAGGCCCCACTTCGTGTTCCGTTTATATATCGTAGGGTGAGTGAGGGAGACTTGAACCCCAAAAGTTATAATCGCTCTAAAGAACAGATAAATGAATTTTTCGATGCCCTTTTAACTTTTTTACATTACATTTATGATTGCTATCATTATGTTAGAGTTTGAGAATTTCAAATCTTAAACTTTTTTAATTAAACCAATTATTCGTATTTTCGAAAAAGCGTCCAGTCTCCCTCAATGGGGGGAGACTTGACACCTAGGGTGGGAGACTTGAACCCCATCTCACATTCTTGTAAATTCGTTCAAAAATGCATAAGAAGTGTAATAATTACATGTTCAACATGTCGATTTTCTAGTAGAGCAGAAAAATTTCAAGAAATGCGAATGTTAAATTGTGGCTGGCCACGAGAAAAGGGACCTTATGTCGCAAAACCTGATACTGAGATAATCGCGTTTAAAGTTTCCCTCTATTTTTGGACAAATTTAATTGGATTATCAATTTAGAAATGTATAAAACGATGAGGGAAATTCAAATTGGTTCTGATATTCAATATACCTAGGAAATAACTAATTACAAGAAGCAATATAAGATGTTGCAGTGTTGTATATAACACTGTCTTAGGGTTTTCATGTCTTAATTTAGGACTGTAATAAATTGTAATTGTACTACTGTAATATGTAGCTGTACTGTAGGCCTACAGTTATTTTTTAAATGCAATATGGCTGTCATTTTCTTAATTTATCTTCGTTAGTTCTTAAATTTTGTAATCCCAATAAAGAATTCAAAATACAAATAATTTTAAATTTTGTTAAAAAAATTTATCTTTTTGAAAAAATTTTAAATTAAAAAAAAATTTTTTTGGTTACATGTTTTTTTGGAAATTTTGCAAAATTTTGTTAAAATAGTTCATAAACAATATTAGTTTCAAAGTGTTAAAAGTTCTATAAAATGCCGAATAACATTGAGCTGCCTAACTATATAGTAAGAATTGGTATGATATAATTAATATTTTCAATTTTTTTAAATAATCGCTTATTATAACCGCTATTAATAAATTTTTTTTGCTACCCGATTCACCTTCACATAAATCGCTATAACTTTTTTTGGAAATAGATATTGAGACACCGTTTTTTTTGTTAAAATCTCTGGAAAATTCTGCATCTCATATGCCTAATAACTCAAAATCGACCTCCGGTGACATAAGGTCCCTTTTCTCGTGGCCAGCCACAATTGTTAAATTATTATCCCAAATTTTATAAAAATTTAGGTGGTCGTTCACATGGTTCTCCCAAAAAGAACTGAATAAATAATAGATCATTAAAACCGCATTAAAATTTAACGCGGGAAGGTACTTTTTATTAATGAATATTTTGTATAATTTTCAATCCAGGCACATATTAATTTTTTTCCTGTAATTCTATTGATGTGTGCCGCTTTCTGACGAAGTGGCATCTTGTTTAATCTGTCAATCACACAGTTGGCGGGCTACTAACTACATTGCAAAGAGGGAAGGCAGAGTTGGTTGGCTTGGCTGGGTTTATCAAGGCCTCTCTCTCTCTGGCCACTCCATTGTATTCACATTCCATTCATAGCTTGGTCTGTGTAAGTGCCGATCAACTAGTTGGAGTGCTCTGGTGTAATGGTTCTCTACGTGGGTGTATCTCTAGGTAGACGTCAGCATTGAAGGCTTCAAGTCTCCATCACACTCGGGCGTAATGTCTCCCCACATAGGCTTTTTTATATTAATTGATATAATTTCAAAACGGCTGAACCAAAACTGGAAAACAATATATGGCAGGATAGTGCAATAATTAGTCAACACATGTTGTGAATTACAATTAACATACAGTAAAATAAGGATGCGAATTTTCATTAGTTGTAAAGGGCAAAAATTTACTTTTGAACCCAGAAAAAGTTTATTGACAATAAAACAAAAAATAACCAAAAGGTAATAAAACATTGTTGCGCGGGTGTAGCCTACATGTATTTTACATATTTTTGAGCGGTATTTTTAAATAATTTACAATAGTTTTCGAGTTATTAAAAAAAATCAAGTCTCCCCTAAAGTCAAGTCTCCCTCACTGTAAAAGCTTTTGCGGATTTAACCGGTTATTTTCCCCGCAAAGTACTCTGTAGTTGGTTTAACAGGCAAAAAAGGCCGTGTCCTTACTGTACTGGTGTTTTAAGGGAAATAAAAAGCTATTTCTTCTGTATGTGTACTTTAGCGGACATAATTAGCAATTCTATGACGCAATGCGCTGGATCCTCTTGAAACAGTGTAGTTACGACAGCTAACAGCTGAGCTGTACACGTGTAGATTTTCCCTTGTTCTCTGGTGTTTCTTTGTTCGGTCAACCAATCAGATCGATTCTCCTGCTTTTGTACAGAAACCTCCGAGAAATCGTGCAATGCATTATGGGTCAATGTTTACATTTTTGTCCTGAGCCTAGAAGACCGGCTTTTGGAATCTCTGTGTTTTTCAGTCTTTAGCCCAACATTAGTAGGCTTAATTATAGAACGTATATCTGTTATCATAACAAACCATATCAAACAAACTTAACTTATCATACCAATTCATAACCATTCATACCTTAACATTTGTACTGCTGTTTACTGTCGGTTATTCATTATATCTGTTGATGGAATATTATATTTGGAATACTGATAAATAATTACAAACCCTCGATCTTCTTGATATACTGAAGGTTAGAGAGACCGGTTACATATAACGATTGCGACTTACATTAAAGTGGTTTGAAGTGAATCTAATGCTATTTCATAGGCACTACATGTATTGTCTGTTGTTCTCTTTATATGTGACTAAAATTAGTGAAGGTCGGCAGATCAGTGTGCAGCATTGTGCAGTATTGTGTATGATTGTGACTGATAAAAAAGCATCTCCTAAAGAATGCGCCATATACGTGAATCTATAGCCATCCCGTTGTGTCTAGTTTAAGTCATAACTCTGTTTACATATTTAGAGCGCCACGTCCTAAAGGAACTGTTAATATTTCCCGAAAGTGAATAATATTTGTCAGAGATTATATATTACGATCAGTCGAATAATACAGTAGGCCTACACCGCAATACGGTTAAGCTTCCGAATCCAGTCTCCCGGGTATATCCAGCGGGTGAATGATCGCGCATAGACTGGCTTCGGCTAATGTAGTGTATCAAATACTTGTCAGAGGCTAAAGACGATCTATTATCTAAAAGACATCCCAATTTGGCAGGTTAAACTGCTAAAGGTCTGAAAGCGCGAACAATAACAGATATAGCTTCTGTATTGCAGTAGGAAATAACGCTGAAGTACCGGTTAACCGGTACCTAGTAGGCCTGACTACCTAACCACCCGGACCGGTACCTACAGCAGTACAGGTACAGCAGTATTATTCGATTTGATAATTATATACCGGTAGGCCTTAATATTGAATCAGGGAGGGCCCGCCCTGGTTTTTTATTGAGATTTTACTTATTTCTGTCAGTTTTATTTATTTGTAGGCCAATATTGAGCAGAAGGCGTGTAAGCCTGCTCAGATTGTACAGATAATTTGTAGGCCGGACTGTTGTCTGACTGTCGTTAAGTCTGAAGAGACTGTAGTGTGTGTAGAGCGTATGTCCGAAAAAGTACTAGTTAGGAAAGTAGGGGCTGCCAGTGCTGTGAGGTGAACCCCCTCGAAAGAATAAGTCGTACTACTCGGTTAGAACGCATACTAACTAACCATTTCGGAGTCTGCATATACTGTAGTGTATTTAGGCTTGATAGTAGTCTGCCAGCGTTTGGTCTGTACTTTGTTTGTGTAGTCTGTACGGGTAGCGTAATATTTCTTATTTAGATAATTTGTAGGCTGTAATTTGCCTGGCTGTTGTTAGGTCTGAAGAGATTTCGGTGTGTGTAGAGTGTATGTCCGATAAAGTGCCAGTTGGGAACGTAGGGGCTTCCAGAGCTGTGAGGTAAACCCCCTCGAAAGAATAAGTCGTACTACTCGGTTAGAACGCATACTAACTAACCATTTCGGAGTCTGCATATACCGTAGTTTGTTTAGGCTTGATAGTAGTCTGTCAGTATTTGGTCTGCATTTTGTTTGAGTGGTCTGTACGCGTAGCGTAATATTTATTATTCAGAGTTTATGCGATTATTCGCAACATTCATATCCCCAAGTTTATTCCTACAGTAATTGTGCTTGTTATATATACCGTTATAGTTAAACTAACCCCGGTACTACATCAGGGCTGCTTGGCGTAGGTAAAGACTGGTGATTTTGTGCCCCAGTCACTCCAGCAGATGCCGTGGTTCTTTTAGCTGTTCAAGTATTTTTAACTACTGATTATTTGTTGTATAAGTACTTGTACCTAATTTAGGGTTTAGTGTACAGTGCTTTCCGAAGGTGATTAGTGTGTAGGCAGTATATTTGTGTTGTAAAGTGGTTAATAGGCACGTTGGTTCTGGTAGACCGCGGTAATTAACTTCTAGGTAGGAACACTCCGTGATACATAACGTAGTACTTATAGCGATACGGCTATAAGTCGTCAGACGGTGGTATTTTTCCTATCTGGACAACGCAGTATATTTACTACTACTTATTATTTTCAAATACCGTAGTACCCTGTCCGTTGTAATAACCAGATAATCTAACCCTTTGTTAGGCTGGTTTGTAGACTTCTTGTAAAATTACCCTAAAAATTCGTACGTGTAATTTTTGTGTTTATTTAGAGATTGTAATCTCACCCGAATTGTATGTAATTTGTAGTATTAAGTAACTTAGGTAAATTAGAATTATTTGTTTTAGTGTCCAACAGGTAGCACTCCACTGAGAGCGCACAGCTTCTGTGTAGTGACTCCCCCCAGAAATAATAACATTTATTTCAAATATTGACAAAAACCCATTTTAACGGGTATATATATTATAAATCAACTCAAATGATTTATAAATAGTAGGCCTGCCATACAATAATTCGGTCTTAATATCAGTTGGACTACTGCTTAAAGAACGGTAATAAAGTAAGTTAAAGTATAGAATTATATTCCCTAAATGCCGTGGATTTTCAAAATTTGTATTTATTCGAATTAACTTTGTTAAAAGATTACTTTGAGTCCTCATTTGCATTTGTTATATCTATTGTACGATGTTTAGTCAAGTGGTTCAGTAGCTCAGTCGGTAGAGCGTTGGAAATTATATGTGTAGTAGGTATTGAGTTCGAATCCTAGTAAGTGCGAATTATTTTTTGTGCAGAATTTCAACTCATTTAAATTGACCGCTACAAATTAAATTGCATTTGTCTGTACCTAGATTAACCAATGAGACTGTAGTTATTAGATTGTAACCAATGTCGTACAAGTTATATATTAGCTGGACCAATAGCTATCTTTAAAAACCTGTTAGAACCTATAGAACAATCGAGAATTTTCTCGATTGATTGCGGCACTAATTTGGTATAAAAGGTGCGATTTCGTTCATTAGTTATATATCTTATATCAATCTCTCTTCTGTATTACTCAATATTTCAATCTTGTTTATTCTGTCATTAGTTTTCAGATTACATTTTGTATTATTATCTGCAATAAATTCAGAAATACCGCTACCTGCTTTTCTTTTCACCATGATTCACTACGGTGAACACACTTAGGAACAGGATGGCCGGCTAGAGATCGGGCCGCAGCAATGAACGGGAACATCAAGGGAATGTAGACAGGAGACAACCCGCAATACCATCTCAGTTATTCGCCCATCGCCTGAAAGGTTAGACAGCGTTCGATGCCTTGCTACCTAAGCGTAAGACCAAAGATCAAAGGTAGAAGTAGTGACACGCTGTACGCCAAAAATTACATTTAGGGACTGTACTGTCTTAATTCAGGAAAACCCACAGTAGACCTTCATATTCCTACGGGGGGGGGGGGGGGGGGGAGAAAGAGCAGGCAGATACTAGTACGCAGATAGGACGTAGGCACACCGGTACGAAGCATACACATTGGTAGGGTGCAGCAAACTGTACGCCTAACTCTTGCTAAGTACAGGTGCGTTTGCGACTATTTGTAGTACAACGGTGTTCATTGCATTAGAACTTGTAGGCTAGGAGGGTTGCTGTGTTTCACCTGAATTGGGATTGTACCGTTCAGGCGGTAGGGCAGTTTACGACTAGGCGCAAATAAATTGAGGCTATTAGGGATATACTAACATCTACCGTGTCCCCGCCAACGTCCTGATAGGAAGTTACCCAGCCTACCTAGGTGACTAAAATTCTAGATAAGAGCCAGGATAGCTATTTGTAACCGCACGCCTACAGCAGTAAACTAACACATTTCTTCTTAGTATTAGGGGCCTGGTAAATTAAAAATTGCCGAATTCTGGGTGTAGCATTAACCTTATGCCTGAATTTGAGTCCTGGAAATACGCAAGAGGGGAAGGAACCTTATCATTCGTGAGTATTGGACCTACAAGTTACAAAATTAGAATATTTGTAAAATGCACACCGTACCCAGTAATTATATATATGAAGGAGCTAAACTGCTTTGACTGTTCAGAATTAAAACACGCGCGTTAGAAATTATTTACACCTCAAAATATATAAAATTAACTTTTGTCCGTACTGTGCTTTGCCCGCTAGTTAGACATCTCCAAATCTCTGCCCCTAGCTAGCGTCTCTTTCGCCCAACCATATAAATCACACCGCGGCAAAGTATACGAGCCTCTTAGTCCGTCAGTGAGTCAGCCTGATTTTAGGATTCGCTGCGCGGGATTTTGTTTTATCGAAGTTTGTCTGCTCGTAGACTGTTTTCTGCCTCACCGGTTATAAGAGATCGATACTGCAATATATTCGCTTACTTAGAGTTTACTGTTTTGGTGAGAAGGTCGGATTTATGATTTGATTCACAAACTTTACAGTAGGATATTGCAGGTATTGTTACTGTCTCTTCTAATAGTAGGAATATGTGATTATTTTAACATATTTCCTAAAATAGTAGGAATATGTTTTACTGAACTACGGTTCGGTAGGACTAAAGTTATTTGAAAATTTTGTATTTTGAGGTAAAAGTTTATATTTGATTAGCTAAGTGCTAATTTTTTGAAATAAAATTTGATTTGAACCGCGTGTAAAATATTTTGGAATTGAATACCGGTGTTTAAAAGGGTTTAAATACCATATTGTACCGGTACAAAATTTTTCGTAAAAGTAAAACCTAACTCTTTTGTTTTTCAGGATTCAGAACTCATTTCTAGACTGTAACGGGAGCAAGACCGTGTTTAGCAAGTTTGGGAGATAGATAACTCAACAACTTTGGTTGGGAAAATCGCGCTTCGTCCGCAACGTTAAAAACGGAAAGGTTCACGTTCGGTTTGTATCTGGGAATCTGTTTTTCTGGAGAATTATTGGAGTGGGTGAGTTCGAAAAGTTGCATAAATAAGTTAGGCATTACCGTATTAGTTAAAATTATTGTGGGTTCCACTGTCTCAAGTATTTATGCATTCCGTATGATTTCTTTGTTCATTGCTGAATTAGTCCGTATTATTGTATTTAATTTACCTTTTGATAACGCATATCGTTATCCGATTTAATTGTTATAAAATTGGCCGCTAGGCTAATTTTATTATATACTTATTCCGTGACATTTATTTGCTGTAAAATTGGCCGTCTAGGCTAATTTTATCCATCTGCTATAAAATCGGCCGGTAGGCTAATTTTATATGACTGTAATTAGTACCGTTTAGATATAAATACGGTAAATTTGATACTTTGACACTCACATTTTACTTGACTTACAACTACCGAAATGAGTGACAAACAAGACTATACGAAGAATACATCTACCGACTATGACTCATGTGACGCGGATAAGTCAGCAGCGGAAGAACTACAGGGGAAGACTCGCGAGCCTACCGAACCTACACCGTGTGCGTCACCAGTACATCCAACGGGAGTACCGGATGCCGTAGTACGAGGCGACGGCAGGACCGAGGACTTTCTAACTGTTCCGCAACCTAGATACAGGGAAACGGACATGGTAAGTTCAGCAGGAAGCCAGGAGAGTGTGGTTAGAAGCGTCGGCGGTTACATGGCGCATATTACCAGGAGTATTGGAGAAGGCCAACGCATATTAGACGAGTTGACCGCTCCGATGTCTCGATTCGAGTTCTACACCCTCCAGGTTAGAGTACAAAGTAGAGTACATAAGTCCGTAGATAACCTTATCAGTCTACAAGATCTAGCTAGACAGAGACAGGACATGGATACTCAACTTAGAATCCTCGAGAAACTAATGATCGCTAGAGAGAAACTGATTCAGTTTAAGTCGACGATTAGGCAGATACAACAGGAACAAGCAGACCAGTTGTTAGGTGAGTCAGTTTCGGACGAATTATTACAACCCGAGGAAGAACAGGAACTGTACCGACTGGATGGACAATTGAAACATCTGACGGACCACTTACGCATGTGCGGCGAGGATGTCGGAGATTGGGAAACCGTGCCGGAGGCTACGAGGGAAACTTCACTCGCACAAATCGAATTAGTACCAGGAATACTAAATCAATCGTTGGTAAGTATTCGTAGCAAAATCGGCGAGGGAAGTATGGTCACGTCAGAAGTTGCTCGACAACAACAAGAGTTCTACCGACAACGACGAGAAATGGAAGAACAAGCTCAACTTCTAGTGATGCAGGCAGCAGTAGAGGAAGAGAAGCTACGCGTTGCGAATGTAGCGAGAATCTCTCATCTACAGGAACAAGCTGAATTAGAAGCAGCTGAAGTAGAAAGGTTAGAGGTAGACATTTCCCAACGAACGGCAGCGGCTGATTTAGCGCAACGAAACGCAGCGGCAGAATTAGAGCGACAAACGGCAGCGGCGGAATTAGAGCGAGAAAGGTTAGTTTCGGAAGCACGGGCCGAAATGAAAACACGGCAAATAAAAGCTCAATCAGCGATACGACAAGCAGAGTTTGAGGCGCAACGACAACAAACGGAACAACGAGAGAAGACAGCTAAACTTCATTTCGAACTCGAGAAGAAGGCGAGAGAATTAGCGAACGCCGAGGAAGATCTGGATCAAAAGGCCTGCGATCGATCAATGAGATCTCGAGACGGACATGACTTGGACCAGATAGAGGTAAGACATCGCCAAATTCAGGAACGGAAGAAGGAAGGAAGCGTAGGAGCACCCGGACGGGAGCGACAATTAGTAAAAGACTTGTGTCAACGATTCCCACAAGTAACTCCTATGTTTGCACCAATTATGACTAAGGAACCTGTTTCGATTGCGGGTAGTAGTGATATTTCTCCTATCCATGGTGCGACGGAACACAGGTTGGTTATTCCGGACAAATTGATACCGTCAAGAGCAACGTCGTCGCCTATTTTGAAAGTCAAGGTAAGTAACCCACCGACTACCGATCGTAGTAGTTTATTGACCGGACCAGCACTACTAACGACAAAACAGGTGAGTCCACCTTTGACACCTAAACCGGTTACGCACTACGAATACCCAATGACGTTTAGGCCTACAAGGCCTTTGGATTCAAACGCTGTCGTCCGACCACCGTTCAACCAGTTTACATCGCAATCTACGACTTCGAGGAAGACTTGTGAGCCTACCGAACAACGGAGACCAGTGGATACGCGACCGAACCAGTTTACATCGCAATCTACGACTTCGAGGAAGACTTGTGAGCCTACCGAATAACGGAGACCAGTGGATGATGTTCCGAAACGAAACGTCAGAATTCGTACGACGCAACGGACGCGAGCACGTCGACCACCATATCCAGATGATAGTAGTACTTCGAGCGAATCGGATTACCCGAAACGCGAGGTATTTAGAACAGGGGCGGCCGATGAATATAAACGCGAGCGTTCAGACAACTCCTTTGTAGACAATCCTCCACGAAATACACCAACACAGAAGGCGTTACAACCAACGGACGCAATCAGTACACAACAGTTCGCCGACATCCTGCGACCAGTTGTTAACAAGTTGGCTCAGATTGAGGAACGTCTGGATGAAGCTCAAACCGATAGTTCGAGGAACACTGAATTCGAACACAATAGACACCCGAAGGAACCACAAAGACCGGTACCTTCAAAGAACGCATCGTATCAGGGAACAGCGCCAAGAAGGGACATCAACCAGATTACCAACCAAGGACGCGAAACTCTGAACGTTGCCGAGGAGATAGCGAAATTCGCAGCTAGACAAGGACTACCGGTGCAACAACCACCTAAGTTTTCCGGTAGCTCAAAACACTGGCACACTTTCGTAGACTATATCGAATCTCAGATCGCCGTGTGCGCCTTTACATCACGGGAGAAGTTTAATTACCTGCTTCAAACGTTGTCGGGAGAACCTAAACGTTTGGCGGAGACCTTCGTTGGTGTACCGGACACCTTTGAACTAGCGTACGATCGTTTAACTTCGATCTACGGAGGTACAGTCAGCATGGCCAGGTCAGTGATAGAGGAACTCTGTAAGGGAGGGGCTATTACTAAACCCGTCGACTTATTGAAACTGGCTGACGAAATAAAGAACGCTATCACTACTTTGAGATCCATTGGACAACTTGACTACGGGAATACCCCTACAGTCCTATTAAAGATCATAGGACGACTCCACCATCGACTTCGTCGGGAGTGGAGGAAGATCGAATACCAGCGGGAAGAGCGGGGTGGATTCTTAAAACTGGAAGATGTGTACCTTTTGATATCCAGGGAAGCAGTGGTAGAAACTCGATCCAACTACACTGACCAGCACATCGTAGCAGAAGGAATCACCTTGCCATCCTCAAACCGACAAAAACCCCAGACAACATCCACCAAGACGGCCACTTACGCCACACCGACGAAAACATGACAATTCTCGGACGGTAGTAGGGTATCTGCGCCCATTGGGATAAAACAGACTAGACAGCAACTCAGTACAGACTTCAGCGGCTGCCAATACTGCGAGCATTTAGGCAAGCGGTATATCGGTCACAAGTTGAGAGGTTGTCGACAGTTTCGCGAGTTAAACTCGGAAGAACGACGGCTGCAGATACGGCCATTGGACTCTTGTTGGCGGTGTACGCGACACGGACACATCCGCAAAGATTGCCCAAATACCGACACTTGTCCATCCTGTGGACGCAACCACGACGGTCTGCTCCACACAGACAGCCACACGCCGACAAAACGCTTCGCCAGGGAACACCCGGAAGCAGCAGCGAAATGTAATACGGCCTACAAGAATCGAGAATCGAAAACGACTCCAACCTTCGTGACACATATTAAGGATTGCTTCTCAGAACAATCCGGATCGTCGGACGAAGAGTCGGAAGACGACGACGTATATTCCGATGGAGACGAACAACCATCAATCGCGCTTCTGACGACTGACCAACTAAAGGGATTCAGCGTAATTCCGATTAAGATTACTGGCACAAAAGGAAGCAAGAGAATCTATGCTATCCTGGATTCAGCCTCATCTCACAGCTACGTGGATGAGCAGATAGCTGACGTCGTGACGGATCTCAGACAAGGTAAGCGCGTCAGTTACACCGTAAGTAGTATGCACGGACAACGTGCAATACCGGTGACACAAGTTAAGTTAAACTTAGACACTCTTCTTCCAAAATCGCAACACAGCGAAAAGGAGAGGTCTGTGTTACCCTTTAAGGATTTGACTTTTGCGGCCACCAAGGACTTTAGTAACCTACTAGGTCCTGTCCCAGAACAATCCTTGGAGGACCGTAAGTATTTCAGACACCTTGGTGTACCTGAATGTCCTGTCAATTATAGATCGGTAGCAATGCTGATCGGGACAGACCAATTCAACCTACATCAAGTGTGGGAAACCAGACCATCGGCAGTCGTAGCGGGAAACGCATACGCCTGTAGAACGCCGATAGGGTGGTATACTCGAGCGCCTGTGCGCACACTGGACATAAGTGACGAGGAAGACGATATACAAAGTACATGTAGTTTATTAACTACAACGTCGACTCATTCCTTTTCACACGAAGTAGACTATACTACCTTACATACAAAACATGACAGACGTGTAACTAGTATGATAAGTCACAAGGAGCAGCTAATCCACCAGGTGAGTTTAGAACTTGGGGAGAAGACGAGTCAGCCAGAGATTCCATCGACGACAGATGATAACGCCGGAAGGCTTGCGAGTCTACCTACCCCAATAACCTCAACAATACCCGTCGATATCGATGATGACGCGTTAAGAAATCATCAAGTGGAACAAGCTGCATTGGACAAAGAATTAACGGAGAAGACTATCAGGTGGTTAGAACAAGATACAGCTGAACCTGGTAGCTACGAACCATGTATGCCGGAACAGGAGAAACAATCTTTGAAGATCATGGAAGATACTATCCGCCAGACGAAAGACGGACATTATGAGGTAGGGATGTTATGGCGTAGCCAAAGTCCTAAACTTATAAATAACTATCCACTAGCTTTAAGACGACTACACTCAATACGACAACGTCTATTAAAGGACGAGAAAGCCCATCTGCAGTACAACACTCAGATGGAGACGTATTTGTCCAAGGGATACGCTATCCGAATGACTAACCCAGAGAGAGTGACTGACCAGACATACTACTTGCCACATCACTTCGTGAGACACCCCGACAAACCAGACAAAGTACGTGTAGTCAATGACTGTGCGGCTCTGTTTGAGGGAATGTCCCTCAATAGCGAGTTGATGGATGGACCAAACATGAATAATTATCTTATGGGGGTGATTATGCGCTTCCGTCAGCGTCAAGTAGCTTTTACTTGCGACGTCGAAGCTATGATTCACCAAGTGAGAGCGTTAGAGCGAGACAGAGACAGTTTGAGGTTCCTCTGGTATCCGAAAGGAGACTTAAGTCTACCACCGGCGACTTACCAAATGCAAGTTCGCGTTTTCGGTGCCAGGGACAGCCCAAACTGTACGATGTACGCCCTAAAGCAAGCCGCTAAGGATCAGAAACACATGTATGACCCAGAGATAATTAAGATTGTGGAACGTGACTTTTACGTCGACGACGGTTTACAGAGTTGTGACACAGTAGAACGTGCTATAACAGTAGCACATCAATTACGGGACTGCTTAGCGGGCGGAGGTTTTAACCTCACCAAATTCGCCTCAAACAGTGCCGAATTAGTAGACTCATTCGGAACGACTGAGCGTGGAGGTGGTGACATAGACCTAGAGTTCGAACCACTACCGACGACCAAGGTGTTGGGGCTCTTTTGGGACCCAAACACGGACAACTTTCGAGTGAAGGTGAGACTGGACAGTCAAGAAAACACACTGACAAAGAGATCATGCTTGTCAAAATTGAGCCGATTGTTTGATCCATTAGGATTCATCAGTCCAATAATACTGCAAGCCCGCATTTATATGCGCAGTATTTGGAAGGATGGACTGACATGGGACGAGCCGATCTCATCAGACCAAGTGGACTTATGGAAGACCTGGGAGGCAGAATTATCTTCGCTAGAGGATTATTCCATACCCAGAGTCTACTTTCCATTACAAACAACATTTCCTGACAACTTGGAATTACATTGTTTTTCCGACGCCAGTGACAACAGCTTTGGTGTGGCAGCGTACTTGCGCAGACAAGTAGACTCAGAAGAATTCGATGTTTCACTCATTACTTCTAAGGCAAAAACAATGCCTACTAAGTATATGACGACACCACGAGCTGAGCTACAAGCCGCAACCCTGTCAACCACAATCGTGAACCTTATACAGACGGAACTACAGTCAAGTTTACAGATATTTTATTGGACTGACGCGACGTTGGTTTTATTTTACATAAACAACGACACACTTGAATTCAAGACATTCGTAGCTAACCGTCGCGCAGAAATTCTAGACCGTTCAATAAAGGAAGATTGGCGACATTGTCCCGGACCACAAAACCCAGCCGATATTGCGTCAAGAGGAATGATGCCTGAGGAATTCTGTAAACCGGAGAACAAAGAATTTTGGCAACACGGACCACAATTCTTACAAAGATCAACACTAAATTGGCCACCACTATATGACAACAAGTCTAACACTATCCCTAAAGACGCGGAAATCAAAAAACCAAAGAAAGGGAAAGCAAAGAAAAGGACGGCGGCTAAACTCAAGAAAAAACCGAAGGCGAAATGGAAAGATATAACTTCAAAGGTCAAGAACGGAAGACTTGCGAGCCTTTCTACACCAGACATATCGCCAGACGGTCAACCAGACACGTTACTAGACGGTCAACCAGACGTTTTGCCAGACATGTCACAAAATGTTCTACCAGACACTAGTAACATACTGACAAATAGTAAAGCCGCAGTTTCTCTATTGGAGCGGCCTTCTATTGACAAACAACCAGATACGTTACTAGACGGTCAACCAGACGTTTTGCCAGACACGTCACTAGATATTTCGCCGGATGTTCCGCGAAACATTTTACCAGACATGTCACAAAATGTTCTACCAGACACTAGTAACGTATTGACAAATAGTAAAGCCGCAGTTTCTCTATTGGAGCGGCCTTCTATTGACAAACAACCAGATATGTTACCAGACGGTCAACCAGACGTTTTGCCAGACACGTCACTAGATATTTCGCCGGATGTTCCGCGAAACATTTTACCAGACATGTCACAAAATGTTCTACCAGACACTAGTAACGTATTGACAAATAGTAAAGCCGCAGTTTCTCTATTGGAGCGGCCTTGTATTGACAAACTACCAATTTTGACACACTTGAGCAACCATAAGCACGGTGAAACCTCATGTATTACAGATGTGGGTAGTACCTACGCTAATGTAAATACAGGTGTTACTCTGCGCTCAAGAGACATACCAAACTTGCAACCTATGGTGAGACCCGGGATTAATATCGGCAGAAAATTAAGTTTACCGAAACCCACCGACCCCATAGAGTTCAAACCACCATTAACGATCGACTTACAAAGTACTGACAACCAGGGTAAGAAGACGAAGAAGGACAAATTACTTGTAGACCCGGACGGATCAACAGTCAACAAGGGAATACCTACCGGCGGACCCGTGGGCCCTTCTAGTAAATCAAAACCTTCCAAATTCTCCATTGACTTACCTGATGACGTCACAAATACTCACGTCGACCGTATTGTAAACTTAACAGACTCTTGGACAAACGCTTGCCGAAAATTAGCGTGGATTGTACGTTTTGTACAATACGTTAAAGGCAAACGCGACTTTACACGTCGACTTACATTGGCTGAGATTGACAGGTGTGAGATTAAATTAATTCGCCATTACCAACTGCGATATTTCGCACGCGAATTCACATCTATAAATCAAGGTCAACCAATCAAGTCGTCACCAATATTGAGTTGGAGTCCGATAATTTATAATGGCTTAATTTGTCATAAATCTCGGCTTCAAAACATTGACTTTAACACAAACTTTAGATACCCAATAATAATACCGCAGCATCACGAACTACAACGTGCAATGATACTGGACGCACATTTACATCTGAAACACGCTGGAAGACACCACTGTCTTTCCTACTTACGTACAAGATTTGTATTAATTAGACCCAGTAAAGCATTAAGTTCAGTGACACGTACGTGTATTATTTGTAAAAAGGTACATTCTAGAATAGGTACCCAAGAAATGAGTGAACTTCCACAAGCACGACTTCAAGCATTCAGACCACCTTTTACAGAGACTGGAATTGATTGCTTTGGTCCCATACATACGAAACGTGGACGTATACTAGTAAAACGCTGGGGACTGATTTTCACATGTATGTCCAGTAGGGCAGTTCATATTGAACGTGTGATGGATCTTTCCACCAACGCGTTTATACTAGCATTGCGGCGATTTATCGCTAGACGCGGACTAGTAAAATGCTTGTACTCAGACCAAGGGACAAACTTTGTTGGTGCTCGAAATGAGATTGCTAGAGCCTTTAAGAAATTAGATCATGATCAAATCTCAAACGAACTACGTCCTTACAAGATTGTTTGGAAGTTTAATCCTCCAGATAGTCCATGGAGAGGCAGAGTCTGGGAGAGATTGATTAGATCTATAAAGACAGCCATGGCAAAGGTCATTCCAGTAAACCACTTATTGACAGACGACCAACTGACAACACTGTTTGTTGAAATCGAGGCAATACTAAATACTAGACCAATAGTATTAGTACCCGATGACAAACAATCTCAGTTTGCTTTGACACCGGCACACCTGCTAATGCAGGCACCGACCACATTGACGCCTATTTCTATTCCAATAGAAGGCGATAGCTACGGTAGAAAAGCGTGGAAAATCACGCAACTACTAGCTAACAAATTCTGGGAAATATGGCAAAACCATTATTTGCCCTCTATTTCTGCCAGAACAACTTGGTACAATAACACCCGCGCATTAAAGCCGGGAGATCACGTGCTGTTAGCGGAAGTGAATCTAAAAAGACGCTTCTGGATAACAGGTGTAATTTTAACCACACATCCATCTATGGATGGAGTGACAAGAACTGTGACGGTACGGACAATTGACGGTCGTACAGTAGACAGACCGACTCAACGTCTCGTACTTCTTGAAGAGACTCGTAACGAATCTGGAGATTACAAATCTCCACCTAATATTAGTAAATAATTAGGAGTTTACAAATAGATTTCCACGTACCTGTACACTGTAGTAAGGACAGCGGTAGAATTCCATTGTCTTTATATGTGAACATTGAGGGTAGTACCCTTATGTGTCACATAGGAGCGGGATTTGTAGGTATAAGAAATGGAATTCTACTTGGAACTCACAATATTGAGACATTTTCGAAATTTTAGACAATCCATTTGGATTTGAAAAATTTTTAAAATTTTCTCCAGTGAATAGATTTCAGGGTACAGTCGGGTGGAACTTAAAATTAGAGAAACAAGAGAGGCCAAGAGAGGCCTCTTGCGAGCCTTTCTTAAAATTTTAATTAAATTTTACACGGTCTTGTTTCAATAAGTTACGTCAATAAATAGACTCCCCTATATTTATTACTAATTCTTGATTGCTTATTTTCTGATAATAGTTTGGGATCAAAAAGTGAGTATTTTAGACTCACAGCCAGTTTAGCCCAAATTCGTTTTTTATTTCGGCAAAAAATTTTAGATAAGAAGCAGCGTGTCATTAAAGAAACCCTAGATCTTAGGCTATGGGTAGGAGGTTAGAGCGTTGTCGAGCCAAAAGGGCAGACGAAACTCTCACGTCTCCTCACAACTAACTACAAACTCTGTTGTATTCCCTCTAGTAGTAATGATTATGTAACTACACCTCTAATTATGGAAAAGGGGATACAAGGAGAGCCGAGATGGGGATATGATATCCAAGAGGAGGCAGCAGCGCCATTTGAAAGATTTGGAGCCAAAGACTACACTATATTTGGTATAAAAGAATTATCAGAAAGTACTGCGAAACTCGCGAGAACTAAATATGACTCAAATGTATTAAAGAGAAGGCAAAATGCATTAAACGAAAGAATCGAAAGTTTGCGCAAAACCTTCAATGAACTGTACCCGTACGACGCTTTGTGTGATACGGGAGACATTAGCAAAGACCCTGATACTGAAATTAGTCGTTTGTATCATACCATGCAATACCTAAAGGCGCACGAACCTATGCCCGCGGTACGCGATGAATTCGATGGAATGCATCTTTACAGACGAACTCGAGGGGATGATAGAGAAACCAAGGAAGCATTTTCAGTTTATAAACTTTATTATCAATGCGGTTCTTGTATGCGCGAACAACGAAATGCGATTCCAATGCGTTTGAATAAGGAAAATCCCGAACCGATATTGGCGAGGTGTTCGAACCATCAACAACTACGCTACCAGGAAGGAGGGTATCCTTTATCGAATCCATATCATTCATTTGCTATGACCGGACCAAAGGCGGGAGAAACTGTCGTTTACCCACCTAAGGTTGTTGAACCCGATGTATTTGAACTTACGCTGGACGAGGCAAATCAGTCAACCCGCGAAAAGAAAGAAGCTCTTAGCCTATACAGAGCCTACAAGGCTTTCGAGAAAGGTGAGATGGAAGAATGGGGCGGAAGACTCGCGAGCCTACCTTACCATTGGACGTCACACGATCAAACTCCAGCTAAGGAGATGACACCGGAAGTTTTCGAGAGCATAAACTTTGCTCAAAACGTTATTCAGAGACTACAAATTGCATCCCCGGAGAGGACAAGAGAAATGCAACCATATAGTACTTCAACTACGAAACCATTGAGTACGACACTCAATTTTCCTATTAGTATACCAGTCCGACAGGATACGACATACGAAATACCCATCGTGGATCATCCAGAAATCATTTCAAACTTGGAGTTTCTTCCTGCAGTTGTTTTCAGCGATATGAGTAAGATATATGATTTACGTAGACATATTACTCAAAAGGTCGTGTACAACGTTCCACCTCATATTCAAGACTTTAAGGAACTGGATAGAGCTGGTGCCGATATAGCTCCGAGTAATTTGAAAGGATATTTAACCAAGACGATTCGTTTATGGATTGGAACCGGAACCTTCGAGTCGGATACAGATATTGCCGCGGATTGGCGAGGTAAGGTTATTCGTTTCGAAGATGATAAGGACATAGAGAAGATTTGGCAACCTTCGGAAGAATTGTTGGATGAATGGAATAGAACGTTTAGATCGTTTCAGGAAAACGGTTACATGTTTTACGATAACGAGGGCGGCAGTCATCAACAGAGTTTGACTTCTAAGACTATACAAATTAGAGCGGCGGACGGAGTCCTGCACGTTTTCAGTAGACAGAGGAGCGACAAACGAATGCCGATACCTCCAGCAAATACAAAGCGACACCATCTTATCACTGACATAGTAAAGAAGATGGACCAAGCTTGTAATATCGACGCTAGAATGCTACCGAAGATGGTAAGAAACATGATTTTAGATAAAACTGTTGTAAAGATTGGATCAGGAGTAAGGGAGGACTTAATTAGCGACTTCGCCGGCATGACGGACAGAGATGACCGACTACCGACACCTTACGTCGACACTCGACCTCTTATTTTGTGGTCTATAGAACAGGGATATTTTCGTGAGTACAATACTCAGAAGACTGGAACTGGATACATTTCCTACCTGTTATTCAATTGGGATTATAAGGAAAGTAAGAGAACCAAGTATATTGAGACTTATGGAGAAGGTGATACTCCAGATATGAGTGAGTTTGAATCACAGCTTAAATGGAGAGGATGCGTGTATTGGGCTATTACGTCACCTCCAAGAGCGGTCTTACAATATTATTTAGCAATAGAGTCGTCAGTGAATGTTTGCCTAATCGCCGACATTGTGTCTCGGACTCTCAAAAGACATCCACTTTGTCTCGGAGAAGATCATACGTTCTACATGGAAGGGAGAATTCATACCGACGTGTTTAGACGATTCCTTGAACCCCTCTACAACTCCGACGCTCAGTGTAATGCCTTTACTCGAGCAGGATTTAGTATATTTCGAGACGTGTATCTTCGCTGTGCGGGATCTCTTATCGAAAGACCATCTATGTTTACATTGTTACCCTATGAAGGAGAACGTATCGTGGAGATTACCGATGAATCACGGCAGACGCGCGCGCCTATCGGTCACCTTGGTGATGATTTCGAAGTAACTACTACGATCACTGACGATCCTTTAGAGGAACTTCTTGAGATAGAAAGGAACCTCCCGAAGAAATCTCAGACGTAGATTCGGCAACTTGAAGCAACAGATGCTATAGTTTGTATCCAACCCTCAGAAACCTACCAACCCATAGATCCAGATGATTACGATTATAGTGTGGGAGGAAGCGCTCGACCGATTGGAGATCTTATATACGAACGAGTGTGGTACCCTGCCAATACGATGTGTGGTAAATGTGGCGTCGCTGGACATCATTCGACCAAGTGCAGTGGAAAGCACATTACTACGACTCAGCTAATCTGTGGATGGTGTGGAGATCAAGGGTCTCATACCTTTTATACTTGCTGGAGATTTATGGCTCAATGTACTTGTTGCAATATAAAAGGGCATCGAGCATCTGAATGCCAACTAAGAGACATACCTTATGAACACGAATCTGTAAAACTCGTGAGAAAATTATTCGATGAGTGGGAAGATTTAGCCGACGAACATGTATCGGCACAAAGAAGACGATTTCCGATGAGGGCGCATCTTGGATTTTGGGCGGTAAATCCCCAAACGATGATGTCGGAAGGATACATCTCCGCTATGCCCCAATATGACGAACTTATCGAGGTAGTCGATATTTTGCCCCACGACAGTGGATTCCGAGTAGTGCGCGAGTATCTATTACAGATTCACCCGGATAACAAAAACACGTGGAATTTTCAGAAAGTCGTTAATCGCATCACGTATGGTAAATTCGATCGTTTCCGAACTGAAAAGCGGAATAAAGGAGCTTGGTTAACCGTCGCATGGGCGTACCGAGCCGCGTTTTACCATAAACGTATATGAGCGAGCGTATTCGAGGAAGAGGAGGTCCTAGAGGCGACAAATATACCAGCCACTCCGGTTGCGCCGTCTGCACGTCACCCTCGGGAGGACGGACAGGGTAGGATCATACGGGTCCAGAAAGTGGGCCAACAGTTAAAGAAGTCTATTAATATAGAAGAACGCAAGGGAGCTGAGCCGACCATTCGAATTACTCGGGATACGGTATCGCTTCCTAGAGAACCAACAGGAGGATCGGGACACACACCAGCTGATCAGAAGGGGGCGCAAGCTACTCTTGGGTCTGCGTCGTCCGCTTCTCGCGCGTTCCCAGACGTTCTACCAACTGTAGTGACAACTGATCGGTCACGAGGAATCGGTCGAGGTTTTGGGATGCCAAATAGACGAATTTGCGAGGAAATAGTCGCACCGTCTCTCAACGTCCAAACGAAACCAGTGACTCGCCCCACGAGTCCCATATCGCGAGCAAAGTCACCTGTGCGCAGTTTTCGAGGACGCGGCAGGGCTCGATCAACAAAGCGATAAAAGGGAGGGCAAGGGTGGACGGAAGACTCGTGAGCCTTTCTTGTGAATTTGTGATTTATTTTGAATTATATGTTTTATATTTAATTAGTAAGTTTTGTATTCTGGAAAACTCATATTTAGTAAGATTTATATTTAGTAAGATTTATATTTAGTAAGAATTTATATTTAGTAAGATTTATATTTGCAAGATTTATATTTTATATTTGTGATTATTCCGAACTTATGCAATTTATATTGTTCCGAATATTTTGCAATTTATATCTTATAAGCAGTATTTGTATTTACAGTGAAATAGAAAGTAAGAGTAGATGGAAGACTCGTGGGCCTTTCTTATAGTTTCATTTGTAAAGTGTTATATTTTGTATTTAGAAAGTTTTATAGTTAGAAAGTTTTGTGCTTAGAAAGACTCATATTTGTAATTATTGCGAACTTATGCAATCTACATTTAGGCACGAAAGTATTTGTAATTATTTGAATTTATGCAATATTTGAGATGCAATAGTAGATGGAAGACTCGCGAGCCTTTCTTATGATTTTCATTTATTTGTATTTGTAATTGTTTGAATTTATGCAATATTGAGATGCAATAGATTTATATTTGTGAATTTAATTTAGATTTATATTGTACTTACTTAGTAAAGCCTTAAATACGTAAAGTTTGAATTTGTAATTATTTTGTATCGAATCATTATGTAGAAAGGAAGTATTGTTTGAAATTTAATTGTAAATATGTAAGTACGCCCTAAGTATTCTATAGTTTGATTGATTATTGGTGAAAACCGTATATTTTATGCACGGTAATATCCTGTTTTCATGGAGCGGTATAGAATTATATTCCCTAAATGCCGTGGATTTTCAAAATTTGTGGCTGGCCACGAGAAAAGGGACCTTATGTCACCGGAGGTCGATTTTGAGTTATTAGGCCTATGAGATGCAGAATTTTCCAGAGATTTTAACAAAAAAAACAGTGTCTCAGTATCTATTTCCAAAAAAAAGTTATAGCGATTTATGTCAAGGTGAATCGGGTAGCAAAAAAAATATTATTAATAGCGGTTATAATAAGCGATTATTTAAAAAAATGGAAAATATTAATAATATCATAGCAATTCTTACTATATAGTTAGGCAGCTCAATGTTATTCGGCTTTTTATACAACTTTTAACAATTTGAAACTAATATTGTTCATGAACTATTTTAACACAAATTTTGCAAAATTTTCAAAAAAACATGAAACCAAAAAATTTTTTTTTTAATTTAAAATTTTTTCAAAAAGATAAATTTTTTTAACGAAATTTAAAATTATTTGTATTTTGAATTCTTTATTGGGATTACAAAATTTAAGAACTAACGAAGATTAATTAAGAAAATGACAGCCATATTGCATTTAAAAAATAACTGTAGGCCTACAGTACCTACATAATACAGTAGTACAATTACAGTACAATTTATTACAGTCCTAAATTAAGACATGAAAACCCTAAGACAGTGTTATATACAACACTGCAACATCATATATTGCTTCCTGTAATTAGTTATTTCCTAGGTATATTGAATATCAGAACCAATTTGAATTTCCCTCATCGTTTTATACATTTCTAAATTGATAATCCAATTAAATTTGTTCAAAAATAGAGGGAAACTTTAAACGCGATTATCTCAGAATCAGGTTTTGCGACATAAGGTCCCTTTTCTCGTGGCCAGCCACATTTGTATTTATTCGAATTAACTTTGTTAAAAGATTACTTTGAGTCCTCATTTGCATTTGTTATATCTATTGTACGATGTTTAGTCAAGTGGTTCAGTAGCTCAGTCGGTAGAGCGTTGGAAATTATATGTGTAGTAGGTATTGAGTTCGAATCCTAGTAAGTGCGAATTATTTTTTGTGCAGAATTTCAACTCATTTAAATTGACCGCTACAAATTAAATTGCATTTGTCTGTACCTAGATTAACCAATGAGACTGTAGTTATTAGATTGTAACCAATGTCGTACAAGTTATATATTAGCTGGACCAATAGCTATCTTTAAAAACCTGTTAGAACCTATAGAACAATCGAGAATTTTCTCGATTGATTGCGGCACTAATTTGGTATAAAAGGTGCGATTTCGTTCATTAGTTATATATCTTATATCAATCTCTCTTCTGTATTACTCAATATTTCAATCTTGTTTATTCTGTCATTAGTTTTCAGATTACATTTTGTATTATTATCTGCAATAAATTCAGAAATACCTCTACCTGCTTTTCTTTTCACCATGATTCACTACGGTGAACACACTTAGGAACAGGATGGCCGGCTAGAGATCGGGCCGCAGCAATGAACGGGAACATCAAGGGAATGTAGACAGGAGACAACCCGCAATACCATCTCAGTTATTCGCCCATCGCCTGAAAGGTTAGACAGCGTTCGATGCCTTGCTACCTAAGCGTAAGACCAAAGATCAAAGGTAGAAGTAGTGACACGCTGTACGCCAAAAATTACATTTAGGGACTGTACTGTCTTAATTCAGGAAAACCCACAGTAGACCTTCATATTCCTACGGGGGGGGGGGGGGGGGGAGAAAGAGCAGGCAGATACTAGTACGCAGATAGGACGTAGGCACACCGGTACGAAGCATACACATTGGTAGGGTGCAGCAAACTGTACGCCTAACTCTTGCTAAGTACAGGTGCGTTTGCGACTATTTGTAGTACAACGGTGTTCATTGCATTAGAACTTGTAGGCTAGGAGGGTTGCTGTGTTTCACCTGAATTGGGATTGTACCGTTCAGGCGGTAGGGCAGTTTACGACTAGGCGCAAATAAATTGAGGCTATTAGGGATATACTAACATCTACCGTGTCCCCGCCAACATCCTTAGCCGGCCAGGTTACCCAGCCTACCTAGGTGACTAAAATTCTAGATAAGAGCCAGGATAGCTATTTGTAACCGTACGCCTACAGTAGTAAACTAACACATTTCTTCTTAGTATTAGGGGCCTGGTAAATTAAAAATTGCCGAATTCTGGGCGTAGCATTAACCTTATGCCTGAATTTGAGTCCTGGAAATACGCAAGAGGGGAAGGAACCTTATCATTCGTGAGTATTGGACCTACAAGTTACAAAATTAGAATATTTGTAAAATGCACACCGTACCCAGTAATTATATATATGAAGGAGCAAAACTGCTTTGACTGTTCAGAATTAAAACACGCGCGTTAGAAATTATTTACACCTCAAAATATATAAAATTAACTTTTGTCCGTACTGTGCTTTGCCCGCTAGTTAGACATCTCCAAATCTCTGCCCCTAGCTAGCGTCTCTTTCGCCCAACCATATAAATCACACCGCGGCAAAGTATACGAGCCTCTTAGTCCATCAGTGAGTCAGCCTGATTTTAGGATTCGCTGCGCGGGATTTTGTTTTATCGAAGTTTGTCTGCTCGTAGACTGTTTTCTGCCTCACCGGTTATAAGAGATCGATACTGCAATATATTCGCTTACTTAGAGTTTACTGTTTTGGTGAGAAGGTCGGATTTATGATTTGATTCACAAACTTTACAGTAGGATATTGCAGGTATTGTTACTGTCTCTTCTAATATAAAGTAACCAAGTAACCCCTAAAATTCAGAAATTAAATTATTCCAAAATAATTGACATACCGGTATTTACCATAGGCTTATTAAATTTATATTTATAAATTTAGGCTGAAATCATACCGGTATTCTGTAATTAATTCTAGTCCATAATTATACTTATATATACTATAAGTGTAAGTTGCATACCGGTATTCACGATAGGCCTATTATATATTTATATATATTTGTGCTGAAATTATATACCGGTATTCTGTGACAAATCTAGTCTGTAATAAAACTTATATATATACTATAAGCATACCGGTATTCTAATATATTATATATATATATCAAGTTACATTTAGTGACGATATCGGTAATTAATTACTAGGCTATCAGTTGATACTGAATTACTAGATTTGCTTTAACTGTAACATAGCAGTAGGCATTCAACTGTACAAGCAAACATGTCTGACACCAAGCAAAACCTGTCAGACAGTCTCTTAGATACAACCATCTGTTGTGTGGAGTGTGGAACGTGTGAGACCGAAGTTCAACTCACCTCCTACTGTAAGAAAGATCATTCCCCCAGTAGTAATATCAGAACCTAGGCTGGTCCAACACCGTAGGTCTGTCATAGGCACTAGAGCTCAGGTCAAGCGGGACCAAGAAGCAGCAGAACAGCAACCACCCGCGAGCCGAGAACTTATTTCTCAGCGGCCCGACAGTTCCAGTAGTGCGGATACTGTAGAGCTGACACCCAAGCACGAAGCAAAGATGACAGATGCGGTTTATTCGGACCCCCTTCTCATCCTTCCTGCAGCCGTACTCACTAGGTTATTGATTGCGGTGGAGGAACACCAGATTGATTGGGCGAGAAGTAAGCGATCGACTAAGGATAGTTATGCGGGATATGCAAGGGAAGAACCGAAGTCTATTGTTGAGTCGCAATGGAACTTCCCCGGACCCGAACTCCCGTCTGATTTATCGGAAGCTGCCTGGGAAGACATACACAGGATGGGAGTAACCAAGGAAACCATCGATCCAGCTGTGTGGAAGAGGTCCGCAGCCGGATACGTACAGGGATTCTTCAGCTCCATGGAGCGATTAGAAGAACAATTGTTTGGACAACCACAAGGACCTCAAGAGCAGGGAGATCTGCTTTATCAAGTTCGAGAAAGAATTCTAAGAATCAGACTAATCCTATCGGCCTTTGAGGAGGCTTCGAAAAGAAGACAAGACACGTCGTTGCAAGTTGCCGTAAAGACTTGGTTACAGCGGGTGAGTCTCCAAGTTCAAAGAACTGCCCCGTGGAAATCTCAGTTATCTGAGCGCTCAACCCATGAAGAATCCACAGACGCTACATTTTCCCAAGTGGAAAGGGAAGCGACGGTAGAGAAACCGCATAAGAGGGATGCTATTGATATCTATCTGTCGGACTATCAACGTTTTATAGGAGATGAAGAGTTGAGGAGAAGGTTAGATGGACTTAGCCCTAACAGTGAAGGAACCAAGCTTGTGTTGGACGCAATCGATGTGGATATGAGAGCTGCGAACCAAGCTAAATTTGATGAACGCCTCCGCATCACTAGAGTCCAAGAAGAACAAGTAAAGAAAAAACGTATAGAAGACAGAAAGATAGCAGCAGCGGCAGCAGCAGAGGCAGAGGCAGAAAGAAAAGCGGCAGAAGTGGAAAGAAAAGCGGCAGAAGTGGAAAGAAAAGCAGTAGAAGCAGAAAGAAAGGGAGCAGTGGCAAAAGCAGAACGAAGAGCAGCTGAAGAGACCACCCAACTGGAATTGGAGGATATTCAGGAGAGTCGGGACTGCATAAATCAACAGTTAACAGCTAGTCAAATGCAGATGATGAGTCGATCTACTCCCAAAAGACAGGGATATACATCATCTGAGGAAGGCGATACCACCGATACTGAAGGTGGAGGAAATAGATCTCGTCTCAGCAGACGTAGAAGAATGTCCCACCGTCAGAAATTGCCTGATTTGCCTCCAGCTGTTCGAAAACAACTAGTTAGCACAGACTTAGGTAGTACAGAACCCACAGACCAAATTATTAAAATAGACAGACTCCCTACTATAGTAGATGAGCCTGAAATAATTAGGCCTGTTCTCGAATCCACCCCTTCGGTGATAGAGACACCTGTACTCCCAGAACCTACCTCTAGATTCCCTTTGCATAGCACTAAGCTACCTGTGCCCAGCAGAACAGCCCAGGAGACAGTTCATGTTCTGGACTCCGAGCGAAATATTAATGATTTGTCGCCCGTTGTCCCTCGTCCGCCCGCTACAACGTTGGCGGCTCCCGCTTCGGCGGTCGAGTGGGTGGATGAGAGACGGCGGGGGATGGATCTCCTGCTCGGGCAGATGCAGGAGACAGTTAAGCAGTTCAAGGGCACAGTAAGGGAAAGTAGGTTAGAGTTGCAAGAAGTGCAGCAAAGTATCGCATTAGAACGCGATAAATTAGTAAATACACAAAAGGGTATACCACCACCCCCGGTAACAATGTGTCAACCTGTTAGGTCTGAAATATCTCATGCGCAAGGTGTTGAGCCTACACGCATCTATACTGCTAGCGAAGTAGAAACTCCTATAGTGAACCCTATTAAGGGCAATTATTAACCTGTTGACAATGATATTCCCTATAGACTTGATCATAATCCGAGAAATTTATATACCGATAACTCGATATTAAATAACACGATGGCCCAAGAAAGTTTTACGCGTCAAATGGCTAGAACCGAAGCCCGTCAAGCGGTAAAGGTGAGAGAGATAGTCAAGTTCAATGGAGATGAGATGAAATGGTTACCTTTTAATGAATATTACAAAGATAACATACAGAACTCCGTGCTATCTAATGGAGAGAAACTTAGATTCCTCATCGAGTGCTTGGAAGGATCTCCCAAGTTAATGGCGTTAAAATTTATTGGACATCCAGACGGATTAAGACAAGTTTGGGATACACTAAACATCAGGTATGGTAATAGGAATAACATAGCTAAATATTTGTATGCAAAATTAGTAGCGCCCCGAAAGTTCATTAGCAGCGGGATAATAGAGTTTTCCGATGAGATTCAAGAGATCTGTAGACAATTAGATTGGTTAGGTAAGTCTCATGAATATCAGAGTTCTATGGTTATTGGAGCCGGGGCTTCTACTTTACCGAAGGGTGGAGTAGGTACACGCTGGGATAAGAAAGTGTTATATATGATGGAACAGCAACGACGAGACCCTACCATGGCTGATCTCATGTCATTCTTAGATGGATAAGTGAAATTACAGCTCCTAAAGCAGTCCAGAGAGAAGACACCGGAAAACAAGGTAAGTGAGAAACCCGTTTCTAGGAGAAAGGTAACACCAGTGTGTTATACAGACGACGGCGAAAGCCAGACTTCTCAAGGAGAGGATAGCGGGAAAGACACTGAAAGATCTTATTATGTCAATAAAACGCCTAAAGAACAGGTAAGTAAATTCAAGTCTCGAACCAATGACAGGAGAGAACAGGTAAGAAAAACTCCTCCTACGTCCCCCAAGAGAATTCAGGTGAGAAAGCCCGAAGAAAGAACGAGTGTGCACAATGTTATTCAAAATAAGGTAAGTAACATCAAACCGAAATGTGCGCTATGTGACGGGACCCACCGTTTGAATATGTGTGATGAATTCCTGAAGAAATCATTAACGGAGAGACGGGAAGTCATGTGGGATAAGCGGTTGTGTTATAATTGCCTCAGACAAGGACACCAACGGCGGACCTGTTACTCCGACACAAGGTGTGCAAAGTGCAGTGCGAAACATCATATCATGTTGCACACTGAATTCGAACGAAACAGCCCGAGTCAGGTAAGTTATTCCGAACTACATGTCCAATTCAGTGATGTGAACGACACTGACCAAAGTTCTGAGATGGAAGGATTCTATACGGATGAATTCTCAGACGAAGATGAATCCTGTTACATGATAAATACCGCAGTGTATCGAGCACTTACGTATGAAAAAGACACAGACAGCGACCTCACCCTAACTACTTCTGATCGACAACCATTTTGGAAAGCGCCAACTTCCCATGTAGGAATCCGAGAATTTCCTGTAGTACAGTTAAGGCTTCACGGACCTAAAAGGAGTTATATAGTGAACGCCCTTCTCGACTCCGGTAGTACAGGAACATTCATCGACAAAGAACTAGCTGAAGACATCTTTGCTGGACAACCCAAGTTCCGAACTAAGCTAAACATGTCAGGAATTATG
This sequence comes from Nemertoderma westbladi, assembly GCA_032718475.1. Classification (NCBI taxonomy): domain Eukaryota; kingdom Metazoa; phylum Xenacoelomorpha; order Nemertodermatida; family Nemertodermatidae; genus Nemertoderma; species Nemertoderma westbladi. The sequence goes on from JAUCBJ010008789.1 coordinate 42,075, forward strand.
CAGGTTTGGAAATCTACAGTAATAGCGGATTATTATGTAGGTGCATTGTCCACCCCCCAAGATGAACTAGGAGAACATAGTATAAGGTCAGTAAAAATGGTTGCGATAAAGAACTTCGCTACCAGCCAAGTGGAACCTTATAACTGGGATGAGGACGATTTCACCCAGCAGCTCGAAATACCTAGTTTCAACACCGATTATCCTGGAGTGCAAATACTCATCGGTCAAAACGCGCATGAAGCGCTCGAGACATTGGAGAAACGGCCTGCTCAACCGCAACCACTACAAGCTTATGCGGGAAGAACTAGAGTGGGTTGGTACTTTACTGGCCCTTCCCGTAGAACTCTCATAGAAAGATTACCGAAAGATCAGGTATATCAGGTAAGAGAATGGGAAGTTGAGAGCAGTGAGTTAGACGATCCAACTGAGGGAACACCATACTCCTCAGATAATGACGATGTCCACCAACTCTTCGATGAGGAGAATACCATTGATCTCCTTAAGGAAAACGAGACTTGGCAAAACCAAGTGAACTTATGTCAGCTACTCCGTCCATCAGACCGAGACGACTATAACGACGAACTGAATGACGTCATTGAACGTTGTAATGCCAAGACTCGGGATGAACACGCCATACGATTCTTTACTCAAGAGGCTGTAGAGCCCAATTCCTACGATAAGGCCCTATCGGTAGAAGAAGAAAGAGCCAAGCAGATCCAAGAGACAACTACACGTTTTCTTAAAGATCAAGGTAGATATGAAATCGGTCTACCTTTCCGAAAGCGAGAACCAAAGTTCATAAACAACATACCCTTGGCGGAGAAAATAATTGCTCAACTACATCGACGCCTTACGGCAAATTCTTCAGCTAAAGAAATGTATCAAACGCAGTTGAGGAAATTTATTAGCAAGGGATATGCGGAGCGAGTGCCGGAAGAAACACCTATAACTGAGAGAACGTATTATTTAACTCACCATTACGTTCCCAAACCCGGTAAACCCCATGAGGTACGAGTGGTGTTTGACGGCTCCGCCCTCTATATGGGCCAATCCCTTAATTCCGAATTGTTACCCGGACCCAACTTACTCCAATCCTTGTTGGGAATACTTTTAAGATTAAGACAATATTCAATCGCTTTCGCCTCAGATTTAGAAGGCATGTTCTTACAAGTCAAGGCGCTAGATAGGGATCGAGATAGCCTACGATTTCTGTGCTGGCCTGAAGGAGACCTTAACCAGAAACCGTTGGAGTACTGGATGACCATCCAGGCTTTTGGGATAATCTCAAGCCCTTCAAACGCCTGTTCAGTGGTACGCACCACTGCGGATGACAACCGAGAAGCCTTCTCTAAAGAGGTGATTGACAACATCAAACGAGATATATACATGAACGATAATCTAAAGTCCCTTCCATCAGTCGAAGAAGCCATTGATGTCGCTAAAGGAACGGTAGAGTGCTTAAAAAGAGGTGGATTTCGATTAACTAAATTCACCAGCAACTCCCGTGAGTTTCTGGAGTCGATCCCAGTAGAAGATCGAGGAGCGAAAGACCTGGATCTAATCAAAGATGATCTTCCAGAAACCAAGACACTTGGTTTGAAATGGGACACAGAGAGAGATATCCTGTTTTTCCAGCTAAAACAGCGAGATAATCCAGTTCGGACTAAACGGATTTGTTTAAGTATCCTGAGCACTTATTTCGATCCATTGGGATTTATTAGCCCAGTTATATTGATTGCTCGGAGTTTAGTACAACAAATGTGGCTTGAAAACCACTCATGGGACGATCCACTTAAGGGAGAATTATTAAAGAAGTGGATGAAATGGGAAGATTCTCTACCAGCCATCGAGAACTTTATAATTTCCCGTTCATATTTTGGTCATGTTCTCCCTACGTATTCCTATCAACTCCATGTGTTTGGAGACGCCAGCGATATGGGAATAGGTATAGTAGCCTACCTAAGAGTGGAAACTCCGGATGGAATCAAGGTCGCCTTGGTTACCTCTAAGGCATTGATAAACAACAAGTTGAAAGTTCCTCGAGCGGAGTTAAAAGCGGCTCTATATGCTACAGCCATCGGCCGGAATGTAACAGAACAGATCGATTATCCGTTGGAGAAAACTGTCTATTGGACCGACGCTTTACTCGTGTTGGAGTATATAACCAATGAAGTCTGTCAGTTCAGCGTCTTCGTTACCAACAGAGTAGCTATTATACTCAGTCGCACAACGATGGATCAATGGAGACATTGCCCCGGAACGATCAATCCAGCAGACATCGCCTCCAGAGGAGCTACTCCACAAGAACTGGTAGATACTCCAGACTGGTTAGGTGGACCCGACTTCCTCTACAAAGAAGAAGAAGAATGGCCTCCTCATCTTACTACGGCAGAGATCAGACAGGCCAAGGGAGCGGAGAAAGTCAAACCTAAAACTCAGGCGAGTAAATCGAAGTTATTTAAACCTATGGTAGATCTGTCTGTACTGCAGACTTCCGGAGATGACGCTTTGGATCAGAAACCCACAGCCACAAATAAGTTTGTTGTGGAAATCCGTGAGAAGGATTGGAAATCTGGAATACCAGACGTCTCGCAAGGACTCTCACCTCTCCTGCAGAGAGCGATACATCACTACAGTTCCTGGAATCGGCTCTGTAAGGACATATTTAAAAAGATGTTTTCACCATCACTACTCCGGGATGAAGACCAATAGTGATACCGCTCCGCTGACATCGGTGCAGGTCCATGTTGTTAAAGATCTTCCCAAATATAAGATATCCGACAGGTTTCTGAAGGAGAAGATCAGTTATCAGGAGCATGAAGAAACCAACAAGCAGATGCTGAGACTCCTGCAATGCTATGATGATTCCGATAAGTATTTCCTGTTGTTGAGAAATCCACAAATGCGCTTAAAGGATCGTTTCTCTAGCACAATGATAGATGGGTTGATACGTGTTGGAGGAAGATTAACAAATGCTCCATTATCCTTTGACACTAAGTTTCCCATACTCATTAGAAATCTTGAGATACAAGTCAAGATGATTGTAGATGTTCACAGCAAACTTTATCATGCTGGTAGAGAACGAGTTCTTAGCGAAATTCGAACTCGCTATTATTTTTATAAACCCCGTAGAGCTCTGAACCAAGTTCTTAGGAACTGCATACCCTGTAGGAAAGCATTCAGTAGGCCTTTAACACAGCGAGAGGCAGAATTACCTAGGGAACGAGTAAGCTTCTATGAACCACCCTTTACTAATACCGGTGTGGATTTATTTGGCCCTATTGAAGTATATCGTGCTAGGACTATAGTCAAGAGATGGTGTGTCATCTTTGTTTGTATGACTTGTAGAGCTATCCATCTCGATATGGTGAACGATTTATCTACCAACAGCTTCCTATTAAGCTTACGACGACAGATCGCTCGCTTTGGAACTAGTAACACGATGAGATCTGATAAGGGAACAAACTTCATTGGTGCCAACAATGAAATCAAAGCTTACGTCAAAGATTGGAACCAAAGACAGGTGGACGATCAGCTACGAATAACAGCGTCTAGCTGGACCTTCAACGCCGCCGACGCCCCTTGGTGGGGAGGAAGTTGGGAGAGATTAATAAGAAGTGTGAAGACCGCATTTCACTTTATAGTGCCGTGCCGCGCGTATCTCACCGACGAACTTTTGCGGACGTTAATGGAGGAAATCGCCGCCTATCTTAACGAGAGACCGCTTATGCCAGTCTCATCGAGTCCCGATTCCCTGGAAGCGCTAACACCCGCGCACTTCCTACTGAAGAAACCTGTAGCCATGCTCCCACAATCGGAAATCACAGACGGAGACGAATACTGCCGGCAAACTTGGCAACTTATGCAGTTGTTATCCCGTCGTTTCGCTGACCATTTCGAAAAGCACTATCTGCCCATGCTACAACTTCGAACGAAGTGGTTTGCGCAGCAAGAAAACGTCAGCGCTGGAGACATGGTCCTTATTGTGGATTCAGATCTTCCACGTAAGCGGTGGCAGACAGGTCGTATCATCGAGACTCACATCTCGGATGACGGTTTGGTGCGATCGGTAGAACTCGTCGTCATGCGACGTAACTTCAAGAAACCGGGAATTGTCTTCGAGACACAGCAGCTCAATCGCCCAGTTGGTCGTTTATGTTTACTGGAAAGAGACAGAGAACTCTCCGGAAACTATGGAAGGCAAGATACTCTTCCCACGACCACCTCCCTAATCCAACAAACATCTAGGGACTCCCCAGCTTAGCAGCGGCTGGAGTGGGTGTGTGACCATATTTATATTTGTATTCTTATCATTTTATATTTATGTATATATTATTATGTAATTTTATTATAATCGTTTTCTTTAATTTTATTTAGCAGAATGTTATTTTAGCGATTATTTAGTAGATTAGTGCAATATATATTCGCGTTTATTACTTAATTACTTATATATTATATATTTAGTGCGACGGCGAGAAATAATTCTTTTTCTCCTTCCTTACTGTCCGTATTACATTACAAATACGTAACTACAGTAAGATGAAATGTCCGTACTTATTAAAGTACAATAAAGCTCCTACTATATTCAAGTATTATTGGTAAAGTAGAGTATTAGGAATGCAAAATTCAGATCCTCGTGTCTCGGCTAAACCAAGCTCTGGGTAGACCTTGGAAACGACTTGCCTCTTCTCACTGACATTGCTTCGTGCGATATTGCTCTCATACCGTATATTAAATAATACATATAGTAGCGTGATGTCCCTTTAACAGTAGCGTATAACGCAAAATAAATCTGTTTAACTCCTTTGACCATCTGCAATTCTAGTCGATTAAGATATCGCGGCACCCACCGATATACTTGAAAGACAAAATTCTAGAATCAGTGGTTAACGTCCCCAGACAAGTTCTGGAATAAACTGGTGCCCATCCTAAATATTAATTATTAATATTTACAAAATCTGTCAAATTTTAGATCCTTTTAAATTCTAGTCTATTAAGATATCGTAGCACTTACCGATATTCTTAAAAAGACCAATTTCCTAGAATCAAGGATCCCAGTCCCCAGACATGTTCTGGAATAAAATTGTGTCTATTCAACATTAAATAATAAAATTTACGGGAATAAATTTAAATTCATATTTTTAATGAATTTAATAAATTGTCATTTTTATACAATTTATAACATTCCCAAAATTCCTTTAATTAATAGATCATGGGAGCGGAGATTCACTCTATTAAGTGTATTAGTGTGCGAGAATCTCCAATATATAGTCAATAGCCGATAAAATTCATAAAATCATGTATAGAGAGGATATTGACCATTAAAGAATTACTATTATATAGCATCCCAGATCTGTATGCATGAGAATTACCCTAATTCTACCGCTAGCTTTCCATAATGTCACCATGGCAACAACCACGCTAGAATTAGAAGTGAGTTAAAAGAACAATAGAAAGCTTGCCCCATTGAATAGCATAGGGAATAAATAGCGCACTGCTAGTATCCAAGGATACATAATAAATAAAGTGACATTCTGGAAGGCACTGACTAACGGACAAATGGCCCGAATGTGTACAGTTTGTGACAGTTGTGTTGAATTTGTGCGTTTATAGGTGAATGTTACTGCTAAAGTGTGTTTACAGTAGCGAGTCGCAATTGTGAAAGTAGCCCTAACTCTCCAGAAAGAACCTGAAGTACATCTAAGCCTTTGGGACAGGCAGTGGAGTGACTTGTGCCGGTTATCGTTGTCGTTGTGTAGCTACATCGTTGGCGAAAGCACAGCGACGACGGTACATCGGCGCTGAGGATCTTGCACTGTCCGGGGGCAAAAGAGGGGTAGGCAGCGACGCCCGCTAGCCTAATATATAAACTCATTATAATATTGATAAACTCATATAGCAGATATGACTGAGTTGATAGAAGATGATCTTGGTATCAGGGAGCGATATACTCTACCTTTACAAGCGTTTGTCGATAGCTTGATACGCGGCGACGCTGGTCCAACTACTATGGAGGACGATGGCCGTTATATCGAACCGCCAATGTCCCAGGAGCAACTTAAGCGTGAATTGGATTATAGAAAGTTCACCGCTCGCTATACGCATCGTAATGGTACGTATATGGACTTCTTAACTACTGGCCATCATATCGATTTACACGATACGGACGATGTAGACACCGAAAGGGAAATGGTTTTATTTAAATATCATACCCAGCGGAGTCGGAACGATACACCGAGAATAGAACACGAGAACTCTATTCGAAACAGACTCGCAAGGGAAGACGTTGAAGAACCGGATAAACGCAGCGACTTCAACGATTATCTGGAATTCCTGAGAGAGACATATCTCAATATTGCCAGCCAACAAAATCTCGAAACTCGATATCCTCAAGGTATACATCATGATCCTATGATAGAACTCAAACGACTCTATTTCACCATGATGTATCTTACCACCAATCGACCGCTACCTGTCGTCCCAGATAGCTTCGAACAGATGGAAGAATATTGTAAAACTGGAGAATGATCACCCGCGTTTCCCCTGCAGGACGTGCGTCTTTGGTATTACTGCGACGAATGCCCTAGACCCAATCAGCAAACGGAAAGACATAAACATCCGCGGAGACGTTGCGCTAAACACAGTTTTACACGATATACTTATGGGAGTTTCGAGCGAAACCTGTTCGACGTATCACCTACGGTCGCTCGGCTCAAACGATCCTTGAATAAACCAATGATCAGAGTTCCGGAGTACTCGGTCAGACCTCCTCATTCCTCAGTTAGACCTCAGACTCTTGATCCTAATAGTATCACGGATCCTCCCGAACTGTACTCACTGTTCAAAGATCTAGTGTTACCCGAACAGTTGATCGGTGGCACTCCGGTAGTAGGCTCGCTAGATATTCGCCAACCCTAACTAGCCGGATTAGGACGCGGTCATATGATATCGCCGTTTAACCCGTACAACCGTCCCGGCTTAACCCCAATACAACCCGTTACGGAAGTCGAAGAGAGCATCGTACGAAACGCGTTAGACGCTATTCGGCAGAAAATCGGAAAGGGAACTTACGATTGTTTGGAGAAACGTAAATTGCAGCAACAAGTCCAAGCGGTGAAGGAATTAGCTTTATCCCAGTTCGATAGAGAAATACAAAATCTCGAGGAGGACATCGAACGTGGACGAACCTACTCTTTACAAGAGTTCCTAGATGAGCGTCTACAACAACAAGCGGAGGAAAATCAGCTCGAGGGGAGACATATAGAACTAGATGAGAGAGAAGAAGCAGCTTTAGCTCAACCCGAAGCTCAAATCCTTATGACGGATCTCTACTCTAAAACCATCCTTCATCCCTCGATGGTTCCCCATTTCGGAGACAAACTCTTTGCGACGGTACAACCCCAACCGGTTGATATCAACCTAAGATCTCGAGATCTTATAGCTGACGCTCCCATGTTGCAACGTCCGCCCATCGAAGCCGCTCGTGTCGATGGTATACTCGTTGAACCTCCGGACAATAGAGCGGATCTTGTCCGTCGCATGGTACACGATGTTAACATACGCGCTAGACCTTTACCGGACTCGTTTTATGGGATCAAAGATCACCCTTATTACGTCAATCTAACGCAATATTACATGGTAAAACCAGAAGATCCTACACATAGTCTGAGGTTTCTACCACTCATAAATCCTCTCGATCTTGTCGAACTCGAACAACTGCAGAAACATCTGGATCAGTTAGTTAAAATAAACTCATTTCGAAAACCATACAATGTTTCCAGAATAGAGAAAGAAACAATACCTCCGTATAATCTTGATGGATTCATCAAAACTCGATTAGTACACTGGAATCTTGACGTGTTATTCGAGGAGGAAAGAATACAACGATATGGAGATGTGGAAACATATACTACACAATATTTAAAGTATAGAGACCTACCTAATGCTAGCGAATGCGCTACCTTGTGGCATCCAGTGGGAATGACCCTCGAAAACGCCACTAAAGAGTGGAACGAAACTCTTAACGTTATCGAGATGTATGGAGTTGTCACTTACGATAACGAAGGTAGCGTTCCGGTTGGAGAACTGGGAACTACGCGGATGATACACATACGAGGACTCGCTGGTTCTACCCACGTATTTACTCGAGCGTGTTCCGATGTGATTGATTATTCTTTTGAGACTCTTACTGAGACACAAAAGAAACTCCGACATGGACAATTCGAACTCGCGCAGCGTTACGTCACCGACACCGAGCGCAAACCGGCCATGGGTATCGATGGATCGATGTTACCCCAGCCCGTGCTGGAGATGTTGTTTAACGAAAGAATCCTTAAAATTGGCTCAGCTGTTTATGGAGATTTACAAAACGACTTTCGGAATATGGAGAACATTCCATACCCTTTCGTTGATACTCAGCTGATTGCTCCCTGGGCAGAAGGCCGAGGTTTCTTCCGCACTATGTATGCCAATACACCCAGTGGCATTACTAAAGTACAACGAACCTCCATCGGACATCTTGCCTTTCAAGAATACGGATGGAATTTCAAGGTTGGAAATCCCATCAATTACCAACAAGTATATGGAGATCATTATTCTCGTTTATACTTTGATGGACCATTGACCGCACCTGGCGCCGTGTATAGCTTTATGAGTGTTCCACTTCGTCCCTCCTTAGCTATATACACGATCTTTGAAAACGCAGCACTTGCCGGTTGGCTAGCCGATGTGTGCAGTCGTACCATATGCGCCCATCCCTTAATACTTGGAACCAAACTCGCCAAGTTAGATGAACACAATAAATTCATCCGCTTCGAATGTTTCAGGTGTTTTCTGACTCCGTTCCATAACGTTGATAGTCAGTTCAAGGACCGCGCTCTGACCAAACTCAGCCTTAGAGACTCAGCTGCGGAGAAGCTTAACAGCGCGGGATTTGCCCTCTTTCAGGACGTTTGTATACAGAACTTACATTCATCTGTTATACAAAGACCCCGAATACCCACAGGTTATTCTGTCGTGGAAGTTCAGACAGTGGGTCCGCTTGCGGAGACAGCCGCACCTACCTCAGCTATGCAATTGGAAGACGAACCAATATGCTTAGAATCTGAGGCGATTCAGCCTACAGCGCCCCGGAGCAGCGATAACGATTACGTCTTAGAGTGGTATCAAGGTCCACAATGTCTCACCGCATACGATTATCGACACGCCAACTATGTTTCTCGAAAACGTTGTCGATTATGCTCATCGAGAGACCATTTCACCCCTATGGACTCAGACGTACCCTGCTCCTATTTCCACAAACAACCGATGATGGAGATCTATTGTGCGTATTGCAGACTTAATAACTCGCATATTTTTGCAGTCTGCCCCCAATTTATGACCCAATGCCACCACTGTCAACTTAAAGGACATGCCAGTTATAATTGCCCCTTTAACCGCGATTTAGAAAGCGTAGATGAGATGATTACCCTGCGCTACATCCGAGCTTGGGAAGCGAACGCGGATTTACATTGTGAGTCCCGCCATCGCTATTACCCTGGACGCTCTTACGAGGGAGTTTACGCGTTCCATCCTTATTTATTCGCGTCTGTGGAACAAAAAACACGCACACCGAGTTACGAACTAATGAAGCGTGTTGGTGAGTGTATTTCCACCAAATTTGTTCGAAAATATCTTAGGAACGTCAATCCTAACGATATTACTTCATACCATTTGATCAATTTCATCCGTCAAGACCCTGAGTATGGCGATTTATTTATCAACTCGCACCCTGAGTTACAGGAAGTATCTCGACGGCCCTACGAATATCGAGCCCGAGAACGTGAGCTGGAAAGAACCATTAAACTGAGGAAGTTTCTCACCACTCACGGTCCACCTACCGCCATTGTCCAGACGACCCGTCAAGGACCCGTAGGAGCTGCTGTCCTAAGACGCGCCCTAAAGGCCGTTAGACCTCGCTCCACTGAAGTTGATATCGATCAACCAGGTACCTCGACCGGCGGATACACCGATCGTAATCCTAAACCTTCTAATGCAATTGTATTGCACCCTTCACCCAGGAGTTACAGCCCTCCTAGTAAAGTGGCTCGCCCCAAAGAGAAAAGGACTCTTGCTAGCCTCAAAAAACTGCGTAAACGCCGTCCGCGTAAGAAAGACTAACTGTTTAGTGTATTTTTATATTTTAGAAACTGTGATTTTTATATTTTATAGACTTAAATCCCATTTTCTGGGAGCGGTGTAAAAGCTTTTGCGGAATTAACCGGTTATTTTCCCTGCAAAGTACTCTGTAGTTGGTTTAACAGGCAAAAAAGGCCGTGTCCTTACTGTACTGGTGTTTTAAGGGACATAAAAAGCTATTTCTTCTGTATGTGTACTTTAGCGGACATAATTAGCAATTCTATGACGCAATGCGCTGGATCCTCTTGAAACAGTGTAGTTACTATGACGACAGCTAACAGCTGAGCTGTACACGTGTAGATTTTCCCTTGTTCTCTGGTGTTTCTTTGTTCGGTCAACCAATCAGAGCGATTCTCCTGCTTTTGTACAGAAACCTCCGAGAAATCGTGCAATGCATTATGGGTCAATGTTTACATTTTTGTCTTGAGCCTAGAAGACCGGCTTTTGGAATCTCTGTGTTTTTCAGTCTTTAGCCCAACATTAGTAGGCTTAATTATAGAACGTATATCTGTTATCATAACAAACCATATCAAACAAACTTAACTTATCATACCAATTCATAACCATTCATACCTTAACATTTGTACTGCTGTTTACTGTCGGTTATTCATTATATCTGTTGATGGAATATTATATTTGGAATACTGATAAATAATTACAAACCCTCGATCTTCTTGATATACTGAAGGTTAGAGAGACCGGTTACATATAACGATTGCGACTTACATTAAAGTGGTTTGAAGTGAATCTAATGCTATTTCATAGGCACTACATGTATTGTCTGTTGTTCTCTTTATATGTGACTAAAATTAGTGAAGGTCGGCAGATCAGTGTGCAGCATTGTGCAGTATTGTGTATGATTGTGACTGATAACAAAGCATCTCCTAAAGAATGCGCCATATACGTGAATCTATAGCCATCCTGTTGTGTCTAGTTTAAGTCATAACTCTGTTTACATATTTAGAGCGCCACGTCCTAAAGGAACTGTTAATATTTCCCGAAAGTGAATAATATTTGTCAGAGATTATATATTACGATCAGTCGAATAATACAGTAGGCCTACACCGCAATACGGTTAAGCTTCCGAATCCCGGGTATATCCAGCGGGTGAATGATCGCGCATAGACTGGCTTCGGCTAATGTAGTGTATCAAATACTTGTCAGAGGCTAAAGACGATCTATTATCTAAAAGACATCCCAATTTGGCAGGTTAAACTGCTAAAGGTCTGAAAGCGCGAACACTCACTCACCCTACTCGTATTGCGAGTGATTCTGATTTACTATAAATAAATTCAGGTGTAGGGCCTACTGTACTTTCTGTTTGTCGAAGTAGGCCTACTATTGTAGATGTAGATACAGTGTAGATCAGTTGCTATTAATTAGACCTACAGTGGCCTACTACACTATATTGTAGGCCTAAACATTGTGCGCGGAAGTTACTGTATGATGTCTACTTGTTAGTAACCGCGTATGGCTATTATTATACTACGGCTATTTTAAATACTTTTAACGTTGCTAGGCTTCCATGTACTGTTTACAACAAGGGCTCCTTTATCAGACAGCCATAGACGCAGACAAGTTGCCACCCTCTATATAGGAAATAACTGATAAGATAAAACTATATAGTACTGTATTCCCCTCTACCAATCTTTATGTACTTTCTGCAGCACCATCGCCAATATAATAAAATAAACTTTGAACCTCGGAAATATAGACCTACTTTATATTGTCAATTAATAAAATAGATACTGTAGACAATACAAGACATATTGGCGACAAAATTGTCACTCGGTTTGCCATTGTCCTTTCTTAGAGTCTGTGTGGCGAGTCATAACTATGAACTATCACTAAGATTTAGACCTTCTGAGATTATAAAAGGTCTCGAGCCTGACTGGTAAACTATGTTTCACATAAGTGCACAAAAATATTAAATTAAATTCGTACCATAAAATTTTGGTGGATTTTGTGATTAATTAAGTTGTCGTTATCATTCAAAATCCTTTTGAATTTAATTCGTTCCAACTGAATCAAAAGATTGCAAAAGACTGCACTCTGGTAATCGATAGCACGGTGGAGGATCGAGGAACAAACATCCCTTAAGGTCGACACAACATTCCATATCTTTCTATACTCTAGTTCTGGTTCTAGTTCTCAGGCCCACCTGGTTGAATTGGATTCACATCTCACGAGGTCGTGGATTCAACCCCCGCGTGGGGGCGAAGGCAGTTTTCGTTTCAGCACGAATGCTTTGAAGGGTCTAGCCAGGGCCCATCGCTGCCTTGCTTTCTTAAATGATAGCGAAATGAGTACTGCCGTTTCCTCTGGGGAGTATTATACTCCCCATTATACAACTTATTTCCAGTGCGGTCCCCCCAGAACTATAATACTGTAGTTCTGGGGGGACCGCACTGTAAAGAAGTTGTCAGACTTTTAGCGTAATCCCTGGCCTAATGGCCGACGAAAATTTACTTCCTACGTTTTTTTACTTTAATTTAGGTTGAAAACTTGTTGATGGACGAGATACTACAAAAACTACGCAATCAACTATACTGTAGGCTACTGTACAGTGTTGTCCATTCAATGCAAGATCAGCTTGTAATAAACTAGCTGAACTAGATAACTTAGTCCGCAGCTCGGTAGGGGCCTATGTGATAATCTAGACAACTCAGTCCGCACCTCGGAATGTGATGCCGGGGGGGGGGGGGGGGGGGGGGGGTCTTTTCAAGTTTTCAGACATGCTCGTTCTGATACAGTCAGTGGTGCGTTAAGTAAGGTATTGGTGCGTAATCAAGTGTGTCCCAGTAGAAATTAGTTGGCTTAACAACTCTTTAAACTGCGTGAGTTAAAATGGTCTGTCTCGCATTCTACTCACCCTCATAATGATAGAAGGTATGCTTTTACTGTATTTTGGAAAATGATCTCACTCAAAAAAATTAAATACTTAAGTACAGTAGGCACTGAGATTATTATTACAGTAGACCTTGTTTTTTCCATTTAAGAATCTAGTATTTTCAACGTAGAAAGAAGGTCATTTTTATCAATTTATTCTATTCGGTTAAAATATGTTTGTTATGGTTGTGTTTTGCATTCTGTTGTTGACATTCGACACATTTTTTTTACAAACAGTAGGAGCCGTGACCGGGCTTCGAGAACATGGTTCGAATTGTTTACTAAATGTTCACGTTTAGTCATTTCTAAGAATGGTTTTAGTAACAGGATCGTCCCTATCTGGAATTCCTTGCCCGCGTAAGTTGAAAAAGCTCGGACGCAAATTTCTTTCAAAAAAACTATTTGTCGTCAGTGCTGTAGATTTGTGGCAGTTTGAGCAATTTAACCGCCACATCAACAAAGTAAAAGTAAGCCTGGTTTAATTGTAATTTCGATAATATTAATTTTCTACTGTACAGTATGTACAGATTTGGCACACCTTTTGTACACTGTACAGTAATGTACAATATTACCTTTAGTTAGTCCCTCTCGACGCACGCACCCTAAGTTCAGTCAGTCAGTTTGTCTGTCTGGTGGGTCTCCTCCCCCACTCTTATTCTACTTTTCCAGTATGCGGAACCACTGTTGTGTGCCGAAGGAAACTTTTACTTATTTCAGTTGGGTATTCTCAGCGAGATTTCGCTGCTTTGTGAAACCAAATCTCGCTGCCTATTTCCTCACAATTGCAGCCAAATCGGGTTGCCTTTGAGATCTCCGAACATCAAAGGATGCCCGACTTGCTACTTGAGATCTGCTAGACATACCTGCTGGGATATGAGTGACATCTTTCTGAGTCTCAATTGCCTAACTACAAACTTCCCCAAGCCGTAGGTATCACGTACCTAATAATAGCAACAGACTCAGACTCCCAAATGGCCACTGGGCTTTAGTCAGATTGATGAATAGGATGGCCGCATCTATACCTACAGTAGGTCCAGAGCTATAGAGCTGTGATGTAACTCCTACATGTCTTACTACCAGCGAGGCTTTGTATTCACTTTCACAGGTTTCGTATATCAGTATAATCCTATTATATCGCTTAACAATCATGCATTAATATGCTAATATGCAGTATGCACTACTACTAGGATCGGCATGCTGCATTGCAGCTGCATTTTTAAGAATGCTGTGCCGGCTTGTCAACAAAATTGCACCGCCACAACTCCCTATCACCCATGACATTTGCTAGATCATCCGCATCTTTAAGGCCAGTGTCCTTTAAGATGCGTCTCAAGAAAGTCATGGGCTGTCCACCATGCTTATTCACTCCATGAGGCTGCCAAAGTACAAGATTATGCACTGGCTGGTCCTCACGGCGAAAGCAATGTCCTGCAAAGCGGAGGCGATTTTGTTCTAGTGTCAAGCTTGGGGGAACCAATGAGACACCTCCAATGCAGTATGCACACTTCAGCACTTACAGTAGAGAATCAGAAATTGAATACATATCTGTATAAGTAAGTGAATAAGCGTGTATGTATAGATGTGTTCGGTACGTTATATTGAAATTTATATCATTAGATAGAGCATATCGAAATACATATTTTGTATGTACAAAAATAAATTTCTATGTATAGAAAAAGTTTTATTAGCAAATGAAGATGATCCACCCCGTTTCGCAGTGGACAGTCACTTTTTTAACAGCACACAAAAGCCAAGCGGCACTGCCTTTCAACTAGTCTGGAGAAGTGTGTAGTGGAGATAGAGATGCCTGATAATTGACAGATGCAGTTCTGGCAGAGAGCCCTCTTTATATTTAGGCTATTGAGGTATTGAGCTGTTTAATGGATTGGTTGTTGGAGACAATTAAATTGAACCCAGGGCCGGATTAAGGTTATCAGGGCTGTGGGCTGAGTAATAAAAAGGGCCATTTCCGACGGCTGAAAAATAACATGAAAACTATACTGTATACAGTAATATGTAGGCCCTACTGTAATTTAGTACACCGGTTAGCAAGTTAATGTTACTGACTAAAACTAAACTAAAAAAAACTAAAACAAAAATGAAACTAAAAATACTGACTTTAAGTCCTTTAATTGTCATTAATTGTCCGTCCAGCGGGGGTCAATATTATTGGATGGTTTCAATACAATCAGGGCTGCTTTAACCTTTTCAAGTCCTCTGGGCAGTAAATTTCAAATTTTGACCAAAATTTCTAACATTCTTAATTCCGAATTTGCGACAGTTAGTTGACGGGAAACAGTAATTTTAAGTGGTACCGGTATTAAACGAACCTTTGAATCAACTTTCGAGTCATTTTAGTATCCATCCATGTTTATAGTGAACATAGCCGAAATTTTACTGAAATATCGTCAAATGGCCCGTATTCTTAACCAAATTATAAACGTATTAGTCCCACCCTGGCATATTATCAGTTTAATTTGGCAATTTGAACGAATTGAATTTCTATCAAATTCTCCTAACAATAAACGATAACGTAAACGAACACATATTTAGGGCTTCCTTCCTTCCGTTTATGAGGCTTTGCACAGCAGTTAAATTAGTGGAACTACTGTAAATCATTCCTCCTAGCGGCTGACAGAGGAAATATAGATGTCTGTCAGTGAGTAGAATTTCTAAACCTCTGATAGACTAATTATACCGCTACACAAAACGTTTATCTAGACTATATAGCTCGTTATATATTGTAAACGCGAGCGAAGCGTGCGGAAATTTTTTATAAACCTGTTTATAACTTTGTGATTTAAAATGGAATTTAGGTACCGAGTTGGGCTTTTCTTTTAAAGATTACCTTCAGATTGTATTACTCAGCCACTCATCAGTTACTGTATTTTCGAATTTGGGGCCCCTTTCAAGACAGGGCCCCTAGGCTACAGTAGTAAGTTTTTGAGGGGCCGGTACAGTCGCTTGGGCCGTGGGCTTCAGCCCACACAGCCTCCCCCTTAATCCAGGCCTGATTGAACCAGTACACTGTTGCATTACATTACATAAAATACTGCTGCTACTACCAAGACCCACTCTGCTACTAATAACACAAAACACCTCACCATCCCGCCATGCCCATGACTAAGAACCAAAGAGACTAAAAGATGGGACTGCAATTAAAGAGTTTATTGATTGCTATTAACTGATTAACTGATTAAGTTAAGGAATATTTATGCTACAATTTCCAGGAAATGGAATACGGTATAGCCTACATTATTTATTTTGATAAATGATTATATATGCAGATAGGCCTATGTGACATATTGTTACTTAAATTATTTATTTATTTTAATAAAATTGAATGGAAGAATGGGGGGTGGGGGATGATCAAGGGGAGGGGGGGGGGGGGTGGGGGGGGGGGGGAGACTCGACGCAATCAAAATTAAATCATCTCCAGGGGAAAATCGATGCAAATGACAGCTTATTACGCAATTGCACATATGACGCAATTCCTTGGCGAATTTGAATATTGTCTCCGCGAATTAACAATGTTAATTATTTTGTTCGACATTAAATAATCAGGGGGGACAATAAATTGCCAATGACACTTACCCACAAATGATAAGATATTGTGGGGGGTAATTGCCCAGGGGGCAATTGTCCTCAGGGGGTAATGGTCCTCGGGGGCAATTGTCCGGGGGGCAATTGTCCTCAGGGCAATTATCCCTGGGGAACAATTGTCCTCCCTCACAGCCTCAGGGTGCAATTGTCTGCGGGGG